>PVIR01020667.1:0-30475 GCA_004026965.1 Petromus typicus | reverse complement strand
TGTGGTATGTGGTACTGGGGATCAAATGCAGGACCCTGCACTTGCTAGGCAAATGCTGAAACCACTGAGTTAAATCCTCAGCCTAATATTTAAGTTAGTTATCTGTATTATAAAGAGATTGGCTCCATAGGTCTTTCTGCACTACCCTGATCATTTTCTTAGGATAAGTTCCTAGCAATGTAAATTTGAAAAAGTGAGTGTATGTATTAAATTAATGCCACACTGTGCTGCAAAAATGTACCAAATGTACAAAACAACCAGGACTTGAACACTGTGTGCGTGTATGAGAGTGAATCCACATTTTTAGATAATCTGAATCAATTTTTCAATGTTTTTATTCTTAGAAAGCTATGCCCCATCACTGGGAATATGTTTATAAATAATTTACAGTTGGTTTCAAGAATCCTTAATTCATCTGGAATTTAATAAACAATGAGGTAAGTTTCATTTAAATTCTCTGTCTCAACTAGCTACCCAACCCTCTGAACCTTCTATACTGAATAAATTAAACTTCACTTGAGATGGTTCGTTTTGTTTCATTTAGACAGAAGGACTATTTATTCTGCTCTGCCTATTGGGCCACCAGCTCTTGAACCTGCATGATTCAGTTTTAACTACTGGTTCTTTATAAAAGATTTTATTGTTTTATTCTGTGATACTGAGGACTGAATCCAGGGCTTTCACACCAGGTTACATTTTTTGGCCCTTTCCTGACTTTTTCATCTTGAGACAAGGTCTCACCACGTTGGTAGGTTGTCCAGGATAGACTGAACTTGTGATCTTCCTGCCTCAGCAGCCTCTCAGAGTTCAGGGATTATAGGCATGTGCCACCACACTCAGTTTACCACAGGCTTTAATATCTGGAGAGACAAATCTTCCAATACCACTCCTCTCTTTCAACATTGCCTTAGCTATCCTTCCTGGCTATTTTTCACGACAGCACTTGAATAACAGTATTAACATTTAATTTAAACAACTCTGGAACTGAATTAAACTTGCAAATTAATTTGGGAATTCATATCCTTATACTTATATTACTATACTAATATACTTTTTAGCCATGAGATACATATTGTGTCTTCACAAAAACAAGGCAAATAGAAATGCGGACACTGACATAGATACATATTCAAAAATACCTACACAACAGCAAAAATTTTGAATAACACTGAAATGTCCATCAGCAGGAGCATGGATACACTGTGACACTCACCCAAAGAGATAGTATCGAGCATAGAGAATACAGAGAGTGAATGAGCATTACTTACTGTCTTGGAAAACCTCAAAAACAATGATGAGCAAAATAGCAAACTGCCGGATACTTAGACTGTGCTACCACTTATAGAATTTTAAAATAACACATACAAAAGGAAACTGCATATTCTTTAAGGATACAAACTTCCACAGTAAAGTAAGACAATATGGAGGAGGACACACGGTAACCTAAGGGTAGTCCTATTGTCTTTGGGGATGAAGAAACGGAAATGAAATTAGAATACTGACAGGCCTGAGTACTGGACTACTGAATAAGGCTAGAGATGTAATACAGCAGCAGAACATTTGCATACTGTGCTTGAGGCTCCGGATTTGATCCCCATAATGCAAGGATAAATAAATAAAAATAAACCTATAAATGAACAGCGAAACTTTATTTTCACTTATTAAGTCTGAGGATATTACGCTGTACCTTTCTGTGTGTTTGAATATTACCTAAGTATAAGAATAATGACAGATACTGGACAATGCTTCTAGAGCAAGACTCCTGGGATCTCTGCCCAGTGCACAGAGGAAGCTGAAGTGACACAGCTGGGGACTCTGGGACCCACAAGCAAGAACTCTTCTTCAGAAAGGCTTCAGCCAAGTTCCAATAAACCACAACCTCACATCTTCACTTATACTTGATCTTACCTTGCTCAGAGCATCAAGACACATCACCAATAAAAGCCAGACCACTACATTGAATTTCAGAGGGAGCTTACGTACCTTCCGCTCCAGTTCCTTGGTAACTGCATCCAGAACCACCTTGTGGTGTGCAAACACTAGAAACTTCTCTTTTCCGCTTTCCAGGAGGTCCATGATATATTCTCTGTATGTGACAATAAAAAAATACATTAAATATATACTCTTCCAGTTGAGGTAATTCATTGAAAAGTCACCAACGTTTGCAGCAGACATTTCCTGCAGGGGGCTCCCTCCCTTCTCTGAGGGCTGACCCATCTCCTCTTCCCTCTCACCAGGTCATGTGAGCACAAGCGAACCGAGGAGCAGAGCGGAAAGTCAGCTCTTGAAACATTCTTATTAACTGAGGTCACAGAAGATAATTACGGCACTCTTGACAGAACACAAATTTCTGGAAACTCAATATTGAGATATAAATAATTATACTACAGATATTCAGGGAAGGCTCTTCAGTGCCCTGCTACTTAGACCACAGAAAACAGAACCCACAATCAAATCAGTGGTGACTAAATTCTTCTTCAAAACAAATGAATATGGTGAGGTGTATCTTCTTTGCTTGGTCTTCTTTAATTTAGCTGTCCACTGTTTTCTAACTTCTTATCTTTAAGCCCTGGGAATATAGGGTTAGGAGTATTCATCAAGTCAGGAGACTCTTGCTGGATTCCTCCTGGACCAGCACCCTGTACAGCAATGGCAGCTGCGGTAAACCGATGGCACTCGTGCTGCAGTGGGAAGTTTGTATCACTGAAAGCTCTAAAAGGTTCACCACCAATGCTGTAGAGGGTTCACAACCCCAAAGAAGAGGTAGGCCTGAGAGACAAGTGCTGCTCACGGCCATGAGAACATGAGCTCCTTCAAACACTGGTACATTTGCCCAGCCTGAAGTCATCAACAGACACAGCCTCCCTTACAGAAGGACAGATCACAACAGCTTCCTGTCACAGGAAAGTGTTGGGAAGAGAAATGGACTATCCTCTAAACCTCTAAAAAATATGTTCAAATAACATCCAAACTGACCAAGGTAACACACAAGAGTTCAGTTCACGAACTAGTGTACTAAAAGAATCTAATTATTGTGAGACATAAAATTTGCCATGAAAAAAGTAAAAATATTTATTGCTACAGCATCAAAAGTCACAGGGCCACAAAATTAACTTAGGGAGCTCATAAAAACTTCCATCCCTAATACCGTAATGCCTCTCTTTTCTTCACATCTGACAGTGCTTTACTGTTCTATCCACCAAAAGTTCCTGAGTTACCAGGCTGGAAATACTTGCTTAGCACAATAACCGTAGCTGTTATATTGCAAGTTGCCCACTCAAATGAAAACAAACCGACAAAAAAGAGAGGGCAGCTAACAGAGGAAATGGAGGTTTGCAGGATTTACAATCTAATTTTCCCTTAACTAGATGTGTGACTTGGAGGTTCACAGATTTTATGAGGTTTACTACAAGACTGCATTTTAAAAATGATGCCCTCGTGACTTACTCTACTGACTTCACAAGGATGCTATAAATGTGAAATGAGTTAACAGAGGTAAAAATTGTTTGGAAACCATGAAGCAGTCCATCCTTTATCACAGAATTCTGAAAAGGTCTGGTACGGCTCAATTATATTTATGAGGTAAGAAAATGGGTAGACTTAAAATTCTAAGGGAAATGGCTGCCTGAGGGCCCAGAATTCCAAGACAGAGGCACCCACAGACCCCAACAGGGAGACTTCCGGGCTGAGAGAAAGAAGCAGAGCTCACGTGTGGCCATCTGTCACTCAGCAGCACATGAGAACCGGGTTGGTGGTGACAATTTACTGAGAGAGAATTTTCCAGGCCATAAAAGCCACATCTGGAGCTCATGAGTCCCGGAACAGTAACACAAATGAGAAGGGCAGCGCCCAGAGGGTAAAGGAGAGCGGGTCAACAGTCACAGGCTTCCTGCGGGGAGCGTGGATTTGGTGAGGCAGGGCTCTCTTCTTCCAGTTAAGAGTCAGGAGGGACAAAGCAGCCGGCTACAGGATCCAGATGCTGCAGGACAGGGTGGTACTGGGTGTGTTTCTCAATTTCTCCACACATCTCACTCCCCCCAGCCAGTCTGGCATCACTCAACCCACACAAAATCCGTCCTCATTGTAATTTAATCACTGGGACCATTATCCTGCCAGAGCCACCCATCAATGTTAAACAATAAGAAAATCAGGCAAACGGGAGGTCACTAGAATTGCCTCGTTTCAACCGCAGTGATATTTGAACATGAGTGGGTTTTTCTTTCTTTAAGAAAGGCAGATAATTTAGGTTTTTCTAAGTCAGTGAATAATTCTAAGAATAGAAATGTTCACTTCAGCTTTCACTTTATGTAGAAAGAGAACTAGATGTGGCACAGGCCATTCACTCAATTTTCTGAACAAAGTCTGGGCTTTGTGTACCTATTCAGGTAAATAGTGGCTGAAACCAAGTCCTTGGAAAAGACCAGAGAAACTCCATAGGACAGGTTCTCTAACGTTTTCCCTAAAGGCAAATGACCATGATTCTCCTAGCAAGACAAACTCGTTCTCCCTTCAGGTGTGAGTCACGCCCACCCTCCTGTTATGTCACAGCAGCCCCGGCCCCTGCAGCTGAGACGGGCTCTCTCTGGGCTGCCAGCACAGCTTGGCAGAGGCTCTGGTTACAAGCAATTTAAGTCTCATGGGTGGGAGGACCATGGTGTCTCAAACTTCTTTTCAATGCAACTATGATTCTAATCTCTGATCATTTCTTAAAGACCAGTGATACCATAACAGCAAGCTAACCATTTTATTTTATTTTTTGAAGATGGACAAGAGAGAAAATTTAGGTTGACACTTAGTGACTACTTACATGACACATGGGATTTTAGCTTCCGCTGTTCTGTTGAAGAAGAGAATGAGGGCCTCTTTCTGCTGCTGTTTCTGTCGAAAGAGAAGTCAAGAGTGTGAAGAACCCCTCTGAGATCTTGTCACTACTCTGAGCTGTCAGAGTCAAGGACCCAGGCTCTGACACTGACTTGCCTGCTCACTCTGACTGTATCAAAGGAATGGCTTACATTCTGGCTTTTTGTCAGAGTCAGCATTCTAGAAAACTCTAATACTTTCTTTTTTTTCTCTCTTCTGAGGCAGGGTCTCGATCCATAGATAAGACTGGCCTTGAATTCACAATGATCCTCTTGCCCCAGTCTCTTAAGACTGGCATGAATGACCCTACCTGGCTTACTTCTCACTTTTATACAGTAGTTATTTCTTATAGTATAGACTTCTATTTTATTATTACTATTACTAATTATTTGGCACTGCTGTGTATTAAATGCAGGGACCTCTGCATGTTAGGCAAGCACTTGACCACAGAACTATATCCTAAACCCCAGTGTATCTTAGTGTCTGAGAAATCAATAGTTTTACTTTAAAAAGAAAAAAAAAAAAAAACTCTCCCCTAAACTGAATAGGTATAATATTAGCCCTTAATAATGTCACTTCTTTTGTTAGCTATGGCCAGGAAATTTTAAATAACCTACATTCTTTGTTCCTGCCTCCTAGACTTTTATTAAACTAGATCCACTGAACTCTTCAAATTTACTTTTCTAGGTTGGAAATTTGAATGGATTATCAAATGCCAAGGGTGAACTGATATTATCACCAGGAAGTCTGCATAGATTTGCTCCATTTTTCTGCTTCTGGTCTTGCTGATCAAAAAATGGCTTGAGACAAAAGATGATTACAGTCTGCCTTCCTTGGCCTGAGAAGAGATATCTATTATTTCAGCTGAAAAATGTGAAAAAGCTTTCATTACCACATTATGCTTTATAAATTGGCAGCTGCACCTTGGCTACTGTGATTTAAAGCTTTTCTCCAAACTGCTTTCCTCTAGATGGAATGGTATGAAGGGACAAAGAAAGGATCAGTTCTTGCCGGGCAGGTCAGCAGTGCCTGGCACGGCTACCACGGCATGTAGAATGCGGGGAACAGGGCCTAAACAGTAACTCTAAAATCTGGGGAGTGAGGTGCCTTCTGTGCAGACACAGGGCCTTCTTATTTGACTAAGGCCTAAAAATACAGTTCGGCTTTTTAACTCCTTCCACTTGGTACTTCATAGCTGCCCGGCGCGTAGAAGGGCCATCTACAGTCCTCTAATCCAACCCCCATAGATGTGGCTCTCTGTTCTGATTAAGTTAGAAGAATGCTCAGAATCAGATGCACAGCTTAGAAACACACTGCCCTAGGAGTTTTAAAGTAGGAAAGTTACGGGCCAGGGATTTAGCTCAGTGGTTCCGGCGCCTGTCTCACCAAGGGCAAGGGCCCAGTTCGATCCTGTACGAACCACATACAATACTGGGCATTGAGACTCACGCCCAGCAGCAATCAGCACCACATACCACAGTGCCAGCCGTGGTGGCTCAGACCTGTGATCTCAGCACTCGGGAGGCAGAGGCAGGAGGATGGCTGTGATGTGAGTTTGAGGCTGAGCTCAGGGCCAGCCTGAACTATAAAGTGAGACCCTGTCTCACAAAAAAAAAAAAAAAAAGAAAAAAGTAGGAAAGTTATGATAGACCAGGGCATGAAGTTTTGATGGTCCAAATTCATTTTCTATTTGGATTCTACACTACAAAAATGAGTTTCCATTAAAGAACATGAAAGGGCATCAAGTTTTCAAGGACTTACTATCTAAAGAACTTCATATCTGGCCACAGGAATACACTGAAGGCCATTTGGCCCTACTCAATCTCTACGGTTCATGCCTAAACATTTCATTTGCCTAAGTCCCCAACAAAGTAGATAGCAACTCCAAAGTGTTAGGCTGAGAGGAGCCCTGGGCTCTTTCTCAGCTGGATTCTTGAAGAATTATACTGAATCTCTGGTTTTATTTTGATAAGCTGCAAAAGAGTGAAAACTTCAGGGCGTTTATAGGACAAAGACGCTAATCATACAACATACAGGACTCTGGGTAAGTGGCACTATTCTTATGCACTTTTCTAGCTCTAAGGTAGGTTGTCCCTTCTCTAGGTACAAAAATAGCAAATATTCCCTGACATTTAAGAGACTGGTAAAGTTACTTGAAGTTATAAAACATTGCTATTTTTCAGGGTTTATCTTAAGATCCTTCTGGGCTGCATCTGAAATCATTTTTGGAAAAAAAAACAAAACAAACAACAACAGCACTCACCTAACTGGAAAAAGTTTACAAGATAGCAGAAGTTTCTGAAATGCTTCCAGGTCTTGCTGTACTAAGTCGAATATCTCCATTGCTTCCATTTCTGTCACTGTCTTTCTTCTTGGCTTCCTACCCAGTTAATGTGATTTTCCTTCTCAACTCCTTTGCTTACTGATGGCTCCTCAGCTCTCTACCCTGGCTGCTCTGAAATTGACTCCATATGTAGGCGAGGTATAGGAGAGGGTGAAACAGAGACTGTCCTCCATCTCTCATACACAGGGACAATCTTACTAGCAAAGTAACATATTGTCTTATTAATATTTAGATATTTGGCATGCCTGAATCTCTTAATACTATATCTGCTGATCTTTTTCACTGGTTTTCTTGGTTGATGGTGTTCACTAATAGTCAAAAGTCAGAGCCGTTAAAAGTTAAAGAGAAGTTATAAAGAAAAATTTTAAATGGAAAAAAATTTCCACTCACTATTTTTGTTTTTTGTTCTGTTCTTTGTTTTCAGAATCCAGCATTTCATATAAACCTGGCAAGCACTCTACAACTGCATGCATCACCAGCCCCACTCACTGAGTTTTTAACTCCAGAAATCAGAAAAGGACAACCAGGATAGATTTTAGTGACAAAGCACCCTGGTTCTGCTGAAAGAACTCTGTTCTATATCCTCCAACCATGTTGCTGAACTTTGAAACCTCCATGAAGTTATGCCTGCTTATTATCTCATGACCATCCAGATTACGTGCAGAATACAGCATAAATTAAACATAGCATGCATTTGACGAGGGCATCCTGTACCCTATCCCATTTCTTCAAAGCTGTCAGCTAGTCTTATTCATGGCAAGGCAGAAGAATGTTAGAAACATCACACAGTTTGTCTCCTGGCATACTCATTATTCTGTCGACTCCCAGAGGATAACATCTCACGTCTAACTGTCCCTTTATATGGGGTAATAACAATCCCTTATAATGCTTTGTGGTATTATCACTGATTGTTATTTTTTTGGCCAATGAAAATTACAAAGTTTTATGTAAAGAAAGGATAGAAACAGAGTTGACGTATACATTATACCTCTTGGAATGGTACGACTTAAAATAAAAGTGTCTTGAAATGAGGAAACCACCAGAGGAAGACCCCTAAACTACAGAAGCAAGAGATTTACTTCTAGCCTCGGCTCTGCCACAGTAGGCATGAGCTGCTGCGTAAACTTCAATTTCCTTGAGTCTCAGTTTCCCCCTCATATAATGGGAGTACTAACCTTCCCGGCCAATCATAAGTAGCTGTAATATGGACTCTTTTGAGGATCTGAGAAATCTGTTTTGTTACATAAAAGTTCATCTGTAATTTTGACTAACACAAATGACAAGATGTGGTTAGAGGGTTAACACATATTCTGAATAATACAGAACTAACTGGCTAATGACTTGCTATCCTGAGGCATTCTTGAAATACGAAGTTATTTCTACCTCCTCAGAGGAATTCAGAATGTATATTATCATCCTGCTCTTTCCCTGGAGTTATTTTTATGATGATCCATGAAGAATTCATACAAGTATATAACCACAAATCTGACCTTCATGCTCTGCGAAAATTCTCCCACAGGACTAGGCCCTCCTTAACCAGCAGTCTTCCTTCTAATCTATGTAAATTTCGGCAGTGGCTATCTTATGTAAAATACAGTAAAAATTTACTGTACAGTTTCTATTAAATATTAAGAAAACATGAAAAAAAGAAGAAAAAACCTACAAGTTAATAAGAGATTATTCAAACAGATCTAATTGGCTGAGAAGTAAACTGAGTTGTCTGGAAGTGGAGAAGGCGACAGGAAGGCAAGCTTGGAGGTCACAGCACAGAGAGTCGTGTAGGAACATCATGCACACTGGTGTGACCAAACCTGTTCCAGCCTCACACTCACAGTTTTGTCCTTGGTCATCTCCTTAGCTGCGGCATCCAGACTTGCTCTGGCCTTGGCATTGATCCGTCCCGGGGCAACCACCACCATCTTGCGTTGTTTGGCTGGCAACTGGGAAAGGACGTCAGATTTGAGGCGCCGCAGCATGATGGCTTCCTCCAGCAGCAGCTTCAGCTCTCCAAGGTTGGAGGAGCCCGAGTAGTCCCAGCCCCACTGCATCTAAGGAGGAGCGAGACAGACCCTGAGCTGATGGAATGATTCTCTGCTCATCACCATCCCAGCTTCCTTCAGAGACATGCAAGTGACGTTACAATGATAGTCTCAGAGCAGACAATGAGAAAAAGGAAGAGAAAAGCCAGGCCCGAAATGAACAACAACAACGAAAAAAACAACATGATGTTTCACAACATTTCACTAGCCTTTATAGTCATAACTGTAGAAACTAAAGAGATTTGGTGCTTATTTTATTAAAACAAACAAAATATTTTGGCATGTCAGACTACTCCTGTAAACTAAATATAGAAATTAGTTCTTTTAAGATTTATCCTGCAGAGTCCACTGCACAGGGTGATAAATGATGTCTTTATCTGATGAGATTTGGAAAGATCTGAAAACTCTTGTTTCTCAGTATGGGTTACAGCCACACAAGCCTCATGTAGTGTTGTGCTGTTCATGGGGGTTAGAGTTGGCAGGAGGAACCCAGAACAACAGCATTTGCCACTCTGGCTGAAATGAGATTCTCGTGGGCGTGGAGTTTAGGCAGACCCTCATGAACACGGGCTTCCTCACCCAAGGCCTCCAAGGGGACAGTGAGTTTGGACTTGTGGAGACTCCCTGGGCCAGTGAGGGTGTCTGCTGCCTGCATTTAGTTCTCCTTCCCCTCCTGCTGCCTTCGCCCTGGGACTGTCAGCTGCCTGAGGGAAGGAGCTGGGCTTGCTTACTTTAGGCCACACAGGCCTAGCACAATGATGGCCTCACGGTAGGTTCCTACAGGCCTTTGCTGGAGTGAGGATAGAAGGAGGTGGTACAAGGTAAAAAAATAAAATGACTCAAAGCTCTCTCTTCCTTAAACAATAAACAATTCTGAAATCAACCTGAAGTTCTCAGCAAGAGTCTACAGACAGCTGTACAGTAGCAAATGAGCTCTGTACAGCGTGGCTGCTCTCTTTGGCAGCTTCTGTTAAAGCATGAAGCATGTTAAAAAAAAAATCCTGCCCTTCAAGCTGCTTTGAAAAATGGTAGGAACAAGTGCATATCATAATGAACTTGAACATCATTCTTCTAAATTTAATATTAATCTTATAAGTTAAAGTCCTTTTTTTTTTTTTGAGACAGGGTCTCGCTTTGTGGTTCAGGCTGGCCCTGAGCTCAGCCTCAAACTCACATCACAGCTATCCTCCTGCCTCTGCCTCCCAAGTGCTGGGATTACAGGTGTGAGCCACCACGCCCAGCACTGTGGTATGTGGTACTGATTGCTGCTGGGGTGAGTCTCCACATCCAGTATTGTTATGTAGTTACCGGGGATTGAACCTGGGTCCTTGCGCTTGCAAGACAGGCACCGAACCACTGAGCTATATTCCCGGCCCTAAAGTCTTAATCACTGTAAAGATTTTAAATTAAACTTCAGAATAAGCATAATATGTGGTCTCTGCTGACTGGGTCCAGAGTGCTTCGAATCCAGAACTATAAGAAGGAAAAAAGCAGAGCACGGGGGACCAGAAGTCTTTGCAGATTGAAGGCAAACTTTATTTTTGCAGGCATAGTTATATAGTGGGCAAGCACAAAGGAACGTGTCATCCCAACACTATCCACTCATTCTTTCTACCGTCCTAACCTCCTTGTCCTTTCTAACCTTTCTACTCTTTTCATCCTTCCTGCTGATAAACTGTGGAATGTGGGCACAGCACAGAGTGTAGAGCAGGCTAAGCTAACTAAAGGATGGTATCTCTCCTCACAGAACAAGTGTAAGTGTAAAACAGGAAGTTCATCGCAGAACATCTCAAGGGTTCATCTGACCCACAGTGTCCTCTAATGAGAATGTTCCCACGAAGTTATCTTTAACCTCTAGTGTTCTGTCTTCCAAACACAAAGGACACCAAGTCAGGGACAGCTTGCATGGCCAGCCGCCCGAGATGACCTCCAACAATAATACAATAAGCTTTTATTAAAAACGTACTCTGTCTCGGGCTGTGGGCTAAGTGGCAGGAAAGGAATGAAGAAAGAGAAAAGAAGGGCTTTGCTTTCTGAGGTCAGGTGGAGACAAGGCTGTAGAGTAGAGGAAGGAAAGCAGGGTGTCAAAATGCCTCAGAAATGCCTCCATTTTGGTTGTCAGAGGCCAGGAACGGGCCAGCCTGATGCGGGCAATACAAGAAGGGCAGTCTGGGGAGCAACAAAATCAATTTTACCTTTAGCCTCTCCCATCACTAACCAAAGACCCAGCAAGCTGAGGAAGAGATCCTCCTCATAAAGGAACAGAAATAAGTACAAATCAGGAACCACACGAGAAAACTACATATAATCAATGTAATCTGGATTGATCTATGGGAAATCAAATAAATCACTGACATGGTTAATCTTAGTAATCAATTTGCCTGGATGAAAAGACACCTAGAAAATTAGTAAATGTACCTCTGAGAGCATCTGGGAGGTGTTTGCAGAGGTGACTGGCACATAGGATAGCCAACTGCAGGGGAGATCTGCCCTGAGGTAGGAGGCACCATTCAGTAGGATACAGGCCCAGACAGAAAAAATGTTAAGAGGGAAGAAGTCCCACAGTGCATGTTCCACTCTCTCAGGGTTGCTCCCTCTTCCGCCACCACTCAGAGGTTAGCAACCTCCTCCTCTGCAGGCTCCTGCTGCCCTGATGATCTGCCTGCCTCACCTCAAGGCCCAAAGCCAGCAGACCATGGGCTGGAACCTCTGAAACAGGAAACTAAATAAACCCTCCCTCCTATAAGCTGTTCATCTCAGTCCTTTCTCCACAGCAGTGGAAGCTAAGTCAGAGACTTTGCTGGAGAAGGGCCTGGTGTTGTAGCATGTCTGAAAGTGTCTCCCTAGGATGCCCAGGCTCTTCTCCAACTGCTGGGCTTAAGAAACCCTCCAGCCTTAGCTGCAGAGTAGCAGCTCAGCCAGTGTATGACTATTAAACACACTACACAATTCAGACAGTTCCCACTTCTTCAACAACCAGCTAAAATCTGTTTACGATGAACTTTTCGAAGTACTACAATCTACATTGTAAGTACTGCATTTGTTTACATACAATTGCATACTTTTTAAATCTGAAGCTTTTTTTCCTCTTTAAAAAATATTTTACAGGGGGCCGGGGAGTTAGCTCAGTGGTTCCGGCGCCTGTCTTGCAAGCGCAAGGGCCCGGGTTCGATTCCCCGGTAACCACATAACAATACTGGGTGTGGAGACCCACACCCAGCAGCAACCAGTACCACATAGCACAGTGCCGGGCGTGGTGGCTCACGCCTGTAATCCCAGCACTCGGGAGGCAGAGGCAGGAGGATAGCTGTGATGTGAGTTTGAGGCTGAGCTCAGGGCCAGCCTGAACCACAAAGCGAGACCCTGTCTCCAAAAACCTAAAAAAAAAAAAAAAAAAATATTTTACAAATGTGGTACTGATAAACTTGCACAGCAGAGCTTTTTCCTAAAAATGGCTCCCGAGTACTCCATCTTAGATGCAAACAGTGGACTGGCACATTTGTGATTCGATCCCAAAATCTTTGCTTCACTAAGGTGAAGGTCTGGTTCATGAGGCATTACAAACGGAGGTATTGACTGTACTGAACTTCTGTTTCTAGGGCTTCCCCTGCCATCTATGGAGAGATGAAGCTGTCAAGACCACAGGTCAAAGGCACCTGCTCCACCAGCACTGTCTTCATGAAGTCATTTGTGAGTGAGGGGCTCTGGCCTCCTGACCAGGAAGGATCCACCACCACTCATGAGCCAGGGCTCCCTGGGAAAAGCCCTCCCTGCATACCTGCTCTAAGGCTTTCCTTTGCTTTTTTGATACAGAGAGGATTTTTTTCTTTTACTTCATATCCCTCCCATGCCAAGCAACCTTTACCACTTCACCTGTTTTGCCTCTAGTTCACTGCAATGCCCTTTTCTGAGTTAGTATCTGACATGGACTTTTTCCCCATAGCCCCAGTGCTGAGTCTTGTGCATAAACTATTAGCTTAGGCCAGAGCCCCCAGGCTGAGAGCTTATACTCCTGCATCAGCCAGTGGCCCCTCTTCTAGAGAATCCTGGCCTGGCTCACCACAGATGAGCAAGAGAAAGCAACAAATAAGAGAAAGCAGTTATGTTTTTGCCCTTTGGCCAGAATACTCCAAGGTCAAAGTCAGGGGCAAAAATGAACTAAAATCTCATCCAACTGCTTGGCCCCTATTCCTTGGCTGATACCATGGTTAAAGAAAAGGAAGAGAAAGATAAGTATCAACATCAAGGTGAGGGGAGGGTAGGTTAGGGAGGGAGGAGAGAAGTACCCGTTTGGCATCACAGTAGCGGAGTCCAAAGGCATGAAACTGAGGGAAGAAGGTTGGCTTGACTGCGATGATCTGTGTGTAGAGCTCTGCAGGCCGTGACATGGCTGGTGTGCCAGACAGCAGGATCACCCTCTTGGCAACCTGGAAGACACACAGCCCTGCTCTGAACCTGGGAGGAAACTGTGCCAGTGAGTTAGGAGCTAGATGAGAACTACAAAAAGACCCCAGGACCCCGAAGGACCACCTCTCCCTTCTGGGCACTTTCCCTGCTAGTGATTCTCAAACTGAAACATCTCAGAAACCAGGGCAGATCTAGATTCCAAAGATGCCAGAGCTGGTCTTACTCTAGAACTCCGTGTGACTCATCCTGGGATGTCTAGGTGAGGTTACTATGACCAGAGAAAAGGAGTGAATGCGTTCCAAGAACCGAATCGTGCTGGTAATGTGAGTGGTTCGAGGTCACCTCTTTTTCATCAGTCCTTCCCCACTCACATGAGAGCACTTAACACACTACCCTGAACCCTCTTTCTATCTCCCTTACTCAACCACCAGCTCCCTAAGACCAGAGCCTGAGCTGGGCTCCCTTTATCTATTATAGCGCTTTGTAGATAGCACAAAGTAATCAATATTCCCTGTATGCTGAGAAAAATTCAGAAGGAAGCTAGTTCCTGTCACAGGGAACACAGACTAAACACAAAGAAACTACCACTAGAACAGGAAGTAGAGGAGACAGCAATAGTCTAAACTTCCTGCAAAAAAGATTTCCCAACATCCAAGTTAAATTTACTATCAGATAAGGACACCATAAAAACCAGGAGTAAGTGCCAGGGACTGCCCATGTAGATGTCATCATTTAATTTTCTCTGAGGGAAAAAAAGAGTCTTCACTAACTCTATCATGGTTCAAGTTTATAGATCAAGTGTATTTTACCATTAATAAAGACTTTAAGTAGTAGAAACTAGATACATTACTCTAAATTCAGCCTAGGTCTATAGCAGCCTGATACATAGAAGGCAGGACAGATATAATGGCTGGTGGATTCCACTGACAAACTTTAAGTTCTTCACTATCCTGACACCCACCTGACCCAACATCAGGCCCAAACACCTTACTTGTGACTACGATGGGAAGTGCAGGAGGTTAAAAAAGGATACACTTCTTACCATATTGGAACATAAAATGGCCTCAAATTACTGGAGGGAAATTCACTTTAGCTCTGGGAAGAGACTCTACCCTAGAGCTCAGTTATCGAGAAACAGCTTGTTAATCACTGTAACCTTGAGTTAATTACAGTAATATGAGGCACTCACATGACCTAAATCTCCTAGGGGAGGAAACTAGATTTTCAAATGGATATACTGCCCCATAAAAATAAATAAAGATGTAACAGTGGGAGCAGGGAAGATTCCTTGAAAACAGCCAATATATAAAATGCTAAAAAATATACTTTTGCCCTCTCAGCCACCGCCACTACCTAACTGCATTATGGCAGAAGAGCTCTGAATTTCTCCAGCTATAATTTTCTACAGTTCAATTACCCAAGCCTCCTAATAATCTACACGGTTTAATGAAGACTCATTAAAATAACAATGTGCTTCTTGAATGATCGGTATAGCATCTCTCTCTGTGGCTTAAGACCATTATAACAAAAAGGCAAAATGAAAGGTTCCATCAATAAGAGAAAATCGGCCCATCATGCCCAACCTACTCTTGAGTCTCTGTTTGCCTGGGGATGGAGTCTGAGCAAAACCAGTTCATGCACCAGGTGATCGACATGAATTCCCGGGCCTTCTGTTGGATATTTATAGTACGCACTTACACTGAGTCAGTTCTCCATACACCTCCCTGACCACAGCGCGGGACACTGGTGGGTGTAAAAAGCAGCAACAGCATTTTGGAAAAAGAAGAGATCAGAAGGGGCTCTCCTCAGTTACAGCATGACTTCGCCTTTTCCCTGCTCAGTCCACACACGTTCACACTGTCACCACTGTCATTTCATGAGTTCTGCAATCTATGCGAGGCCACAAACAATTTACATGACTTACCTGTTTCCATCTCTGAGAAGTTCCAATCCAGGAAGATATAAACACAAAAATTTATGTAAGTCCACATTACACTGAACACTTTACAGTTAACTACCCTGGCTAAGGGGAAAAAATGGGACCCAAAAAACTAAACTTCAGAACAAGTAGGTAGCAGCAAATTGCTAAAAAAAATCTATAGATTTTGCAGGGGGATTCTGACACAGTAATCTGAAGTAGACACACACAGGTTGTAAACTATAGTCTGAGCCCACAGAATGTGCTCTGGTGGACAAAAGAACTGAGATTAAGTTCATAGAAGAAGCAGAAGCTTTTCATTTCTAGCTAGGCATGGTGGTATATATCTATACGTAATCCCAGCACTCTGGGAGGCTGAAGGAGAAGGATACTAAGTTCAGCCTGGCCTGGCCAGCTTAGTGAGAACTTGTTTCAAAATAAAAAATATAAAAGGACTAGAAATGTAGCTTCAGTGTGAAGGGCCTGGGTCCATACCCCAGTACTGCCAAAAAAATTTTTAATTCTCATTTTCCAATAAGTCCCCCACCCCCTACAAGGGTAGTCAATAACTTGCTTTATTAAATTATTCTCACTGGCTACAAAATGTATCACCAACACCCCAAGCCAGAAATACACTCATACTCTTCACAGCTCAGCCTCACTTGTATTATTCTAATGATGTTAACTCTAGAGTCTATACAATATACTCAATGTAGAAGCAGGACATGTAGAAGGCAGATAACATCACAGAGAAGACTTCATCCATACCATACATCCTCCTTAACCTTGAGCCAAGGTCATTGAAGCCATTAAATTCTAACCAGTTCAGAAGTCCTAATAGAATCTTCAGAATTAAGGAGAGTAACCAGCAAGACTCTGTCTCAAAAGAGAAAAGAAAAACCACAATGGGTCTCCATATGTCAAACCAAGACAAATGGCTTAATTATGGCCACTACTGATCAAAGGCTGCCCCCAGTACCAGCTGATGGCCACCAACCCCTCTGATACCTAGTGAAGAGCCTTTCTGACTCTGGTTACATTAGCATATGTCATATAAATGGTACTTTTTATGTCCTTGCTTGTGACAGAAGTCCAAAGGGTACTGGCATTACTAAACTGACCTGCATGAAACACAGTGCTTTCAAACTAAACAAGTACCATTGCCTTGTTACCAATAAAATTGAGGTGCCACATATAAGGGAGTCCTTGGGTAGGGGCAGACAGAATGAAGACTGTAGGTGTACTGATTTAAAACACCAAGTTTCTGTAATAAGAATAGAGCACATTGTCTAATAATCACAGATTAAAGTGAAGTCATTTAGAGATTTAAAGTATGCAAACCACTTGTGTATGGGTAGTACTGAGTCATCATACATACTCAAATTTAAAACTCAGGTAGTTTCCCTTAAGTATTAGGCTCCAAGAATTTCCTTTTACAGTCTGGCTCTGGAATGAACTTGAGAAAATAAACCAAAGTAGCCGGACACAGAGACTTCTGTAGCCTCCTCACATCAGGGTAGAACTCAGAATCTGCTGGCTGACCCCAGTCTCCCCTGTATCCTATAAAAACCAAAGAACCACCTCTACAGATGCACAGGAACTAGGTCTTCTGTTCCTCATGTCCACATCATGTGAAAAGATGGTCAATGCAATGTTGTATAAAAGAGCTACAGTTTGGCTACGACTCATCAAAAGGGAACAGAGGATATACATTTTGATGGTTTTCTTCAACAGAACTCTATTTGTAAGGATGAGGTGGAGTCTTTGGAATGACATAGAATGATTTTCAAAATATGTTATTAAGATAAAAAAGGTAGGTATGAAATAGTTGTAGAACTCTCTAGAAAGAAGAAAGAATACACATTTATACTTACACAGGAGTAGGCTATTTTATGGGAGCAAACTGAAAAATCTGATAACTATAGGCTTCTTTGGGAAGAGAGACAAGGGACTAAGGAACCTAAGATGAGAAAGATATACTTTCCACTGCCTACTCTTCTGTAACCTTTGAACCTATCTACTTGAATTGTTTGATAAAAAAAGGTAAAAGAGGGCCAGGGATTTAGCTCAGTGGTTCTGGCGCCTGTACTGCAAGTGCAAGGTCCCAAGTTCGAACGCTGGTATCACATACCACAGTGCTGGGGTGATGGCTCAAGCCTGTAATCCCAGCACTTGGGAGGCAGAAGCAGGAGGATTGCTGTGAGTCTGAGACTAGCCTGGACTACATAGTGAATTCAGGGCCAGTCTGAACTACAAAGCAACACCCTGACTCAAAAAAAAAAAAAAGAACTAGGGATGAAGTTCAGTGTGAAGGCCCTGAATTCAATGCCTAGTACTGCTGAAACAGGAAAAGGAAAAAGCATGAACTTTTTGATCAATGTCTCACGCAGACCACCTTTAGAGATATGAAAATACCCCACTCATAGAAAAAGAGAACAGCTATTTATTAGAAAAGGGGGGTGGTTCTGGAGGTCTTTTATCTCTCTAAAAGTTTAATTTTGCTATTATACTGGTTCAACAACAACAAAAACAATGTAAACAAACTCCAAAAACTCCAAGTACACTTATTTGAAAGAAAGAGGAGAATGCTCAGGACCAGAGGCCCCTGATAGTGCCAACAGCTATGCCCAGCCAG
This sequence comes from Petromus typicus, assembly GCA_004026965.1. Taxonomy (NCBI): domain Eukaryota; kingdom Metazoa; phylum Chordata; class Mammalia; order Rodentia; family Petromuridae; genus Petromus; species Petromus typicus. The sequence continues at coordinate 12,272 of PVIR01020667.1, read as the reverse complement.
AACGGTAATGGGAAAACTGACCCAGCAATTGTGCTTCTAACAATCTGGTCTAACAGGGTAAGCACGCAAGGTACATATAGATGGTGATGTTCATTTGTAAGACTTTTTAGTCACAAAAAAGTAAAGTGCTTGACCAAGTGCCTGACACCAAAGGCTAAATTAAAGGAAGAATTTATACAGTGGAATGCTCCACAGTGATTCAAAACAATGTTACTAGCCAGGATGATGACATACACCCTCAGAGACTAGGTCAGGAGGACTGAGAGTTGGAGGACAGCCTGGGCTACATACACAGCAAGACCATTTCAAAAACATAAGGCAACGGAAAGAGCCCACATAAATAATATTATATGGGGAGAAAGACATAAGATTTCACATTTCCCAGGGGATAATGACATCAATTCCGTCAGGACCCGCTCGCTCTCCTCTGACTGCTGCCACCGATTACAAACCCACATCTATCAGACATTATCCAACCCTGCTGTCTTGGATTGTATGACTAAATCTAATTACATCATGAAGGACACCTGCTAAAAATATCTCATGGTATTAATTAGCAAAATACAATACTAAGAAATGTGTACATTAGAGAAGGAAGTTTGTGGTTTTTTTAGAAATTTGTTTAATCCACAAGCTTCACATAGTTTTATTTAAAAAAAAGTAGTGAAACCAAGACACTATTTCAAAGTTGGGCCCTTCCAGCTTCCAAATACAAGAGCTCTGAATGTTATATATCCCAAGTGAAAGAGTAAGAAAAATATGGAGTCATGACAGTTCAGAAAATAAAAATTTCATATAACTGCAAGATCCTTCCTGGGACGATTTAATTGCCTTTATAAGTGTGTGGTGTGGGGAGAAACCCAGAACAGGACAGAATCAAATTCCAGTGTTCCAAATCAACTTATTACACATGTATATAAACCTAGTGTCCTGAAGTGCATCTAGTCATTTTTCTCTCTCATCCTAGAACTCAAATCCTGATTCACTTCAGCAGGTATTTCACAGGCCATACGAAAGATTGGGGCATTGGAATATCATTTATACTTTTGTGCTTCTTCAACAGTGTTCTTATTTCTGGACAAGCTAACCAACCATACGAGGTTGGAAGCATAACTTAAAGGGACATAAAGAAAAGACTCAAATGAGAAAAACTATAGAAAAAAGGAAAAAATAAACCACGAAACGACAGCAATATTTAAACCTTTTCTTTAAAGCAAAACATTCATTGGTATATTTTAGATATACATATAATAATAACACTCACCAAAGGGAGTCTGACCTGGTATAAGACAGTCTTTTCTCTTTTTTTTCTCTCATTTTCCCTCCCCTCCTATATGCAAAAGCTGTTTCCAGTTACTCCATTTTCACTTTTTTCTTACCTTTTCCTGCCTTTCTCTCTCCTCTCCTTTGTTCCCCTTCCCATTTGAACAATTTCCTCCCATGTTTCAGCACCTATTATACATTCTAGTCCTTATTTCTATTCTCTTAAACTCCCTTAGAAAAAAAAGAGATGGTTTTGGCCTGACAATATTTTATTCTAAATGAATTTATGTCAGCTGTCATTGAAAGAATGTCACTAATATACTGTGTCACTAACATACTTTTGCAATGTACCTCTATGCCTCCCCTTTCCTACACGGTGAACTTCAGCCTAGCAATTATCACAACATGTTACAGTCAATAGCTCAAACACTTTTTAGCAGTTTTGAAGTTGAACTGAGTACAAACCAAATAAAATTCACATCCTAACAAACATTTCCACCTAGGAATATGGGGCCCCTCGAGCCTTCCACACGGGCCTCAGAGCCTTTTCCCTCAGGCGCCTCTTTAAGTCACCGAAGTTATCTTCAGGGCCACTTTCAGTCTCCTTTGGCTCAGGGGCGGCCTCAGGTTCTTCCTGTGCTGAGGAGGCTGTGGCAGCAGCACAGCTGCAGGGGTTATAGGAGCTGCAGTGGCTGCAGACACAGCCTTTTCCTTCTTGCTTATTTTGGGCTTCTTTGTGCTCCTTATCCTTTTTGTGTTTCCTGTCCTTCTTTTTCACTTCACCTCCTTCCTGATGCAAATTCCTGGCTAGTGATGGGGCTTGGCGTTGGACTTTCAGCCTGTTCTATCAGCACTACCTGTGACCAGTTAGTTGGTAGAAGGTGACAGAGACTGGACAGGGGGATGAGGTGCTAGGGGCTCTTTACCTGCTGGCTCAGGAGATCCAGAGACAGAACAAAAGGAGCAAACTTTTCTTACAGACTATGGACATGGTGAGGCAGCCCTTTTTCTCTTTCTAGGTTCCAGAGTTGTAGAGGCTGTTCTCATGGTCCTGGTACTTGGAGATGAGGCCTGTCTTTTTCGGGGTGATGCCGATGTCCCTCTTCTCCTTTTCTTTTCTGGAATTCTTTTCCAAGAAGATTCCTTAAGTTCTGCATGGGTTCAGATGTGGAAATTCCTTGTACTGGAAGTTCTTTTACTTTCACTGAAGGTTCAGGTGGCTCTGGAGTTTTCTCCCGCTTTGCTGGAGCAGAAAGGATTCCAGCTCTTGCTTCTGCCTCTCTCTCTTCTGACAGGGGAAGACTGTCCTCTCGGGAAGAAAGATCATGGGATTTTTCAAGACTTCTCCCTTTTTTCTCTTCTCCTTCTTCTTCTTTGTCCCTCAGATCTTTGTCTCCACCTTCCCATTTCACCAATTTTTCTTGTCCAATCTGTCTCTGTTTTTTATTTCTTCTTTCTTTGATTCCAGGAAAGCAGAGGGGATTCCAGCAGTGTTTTCTTGTGCACTGAACAGCAGGGGCCACAGTTCTCCCAGGAATTCTTTAGCATTTTCCACACTCCAAACCCCAGTCAGGTTGATCTGCAGCATTTTGGCATCTGTCTCCTCCACTTCCGGCTGGTTGAACATAAACTCAATCACAACCGCATCTTCAAATCCAAGCATTTCTGTTGCTCGTTTTGTTACAACCTCCAAGTTGACTCTGCTCATGTCTACCTTTTTTCTAGGTATTCTGCAAATTTTAGCCATCTCAACCGTTTCTCCTTTTTGTTGCCAAACTCAATATCTGGTTCTGCACTTATCAAGCAGAACTTCGAGTCCATCTTGCTGCCTCACTCCCAGATGGCTCCCCATCTCCGGGGAGATGCTCCCAATGCCAGTGGTGCCGCAACCGAGGGCGGAGCCAGGGCGGGGACTCGGGGAGCAAGGACACCAATCAAGTGCTATTAAATCAGCCCTCATGTGGCTTTTCAAACACATATTTTATTTTCTCTCAACTATCTTCCTAATACAAAAGCACTAAGATCCATTTACTTATTTAGACTCACGGCTCTCAATGTGGGTGGGAAGTGATTTGTCCTCACAGGGGACATTTGGCAACATCTGAGAATGATTTTGATTGTCCACACTGGCAGTCCTATGGGCATCTAATAAGTAGCTACCAAGTATCAAAATATTTTCTGCAAAATCTACACACACAGGACAGCCCCATGACAAAGAATCAACCAAAATATCTACAGTGCCAAGATTGAGCAAGTCCAATCTAGATAGATATACAGCTGAGCAACGTGACAGAACAGTACCAAATGCACCACCTCGCTCCTGTCCCCAGTACATGAAGTTACAGAACATTACAGAAGAGTATAACTTCAACAAGTTATATTCATCAATCCTATTTTAAAATACTAATGTATTCAAATGCTACTGCAAATGCAAAGTACAGATATAGCACCTTAGAGATTTGTTTTCAACATGTCACTGTGAAATATGCCCAGGGTATTAAAGATGTCTACACTCTTTCTAAAGGCCTGGGTGAGAGGTACCTATTTCAGAATCCAATATGCAGTTCCATGTACCCCAGTAGGAAATAGCTAATTACTAAGGTGTTGCAAGAATTCCTGGTTTTCCAACTTTAATGGTGCAATCTATCTGTTGTGTAATTTCTTTTGTCCCAATAATCACCGGTACAGATTTAATTTTCGTTATGGCCATAATACTGGCAAATCATAGTATTAAAGCCTATTAACATCTTTCAAAGAAAAATAAATTAAAGCCTCTCAAAAATGAGTCACTGCCCCTGCAAAGGTGATTCGCTGTGTGTGTCCATTAATGGCTACTGTTAGATTAATATTTATAGGTATTATCAGACAGCCAAGCTTTTTAAGTAAAAGACTTATTTTTAATGCTGGAGCATGTGACATACCCTTATCTTAGAAGATTCGTCATATTATGTTACTCCTAAAAATATTAAAACTTGAAATAAGGAGATAGTTACTTTATGTGTGTTTTGTGACAAAGTAGAAAAATTAAGTTAATTTTTAAATGTTAAGCTTTATGAATATTTAGCAAATCTGTTCTCTTTCACTTAATTTAGACAAAAGTAAAAGCTGCTTTTTTTTGTCTTGAGATGGTCTTGCTTATTTAGACTTAGAACTTATAATCTTCCTGTCTCAGCCTCCCAAGTCCTAGGATGAAAATATCTTCTAAGCAATAAAAGCTGCAGTTTCAAAATGTTGGGGTGACACAGGGATGCCTTACTAGAGTGTAGGATAAATTTGAATTTGTGTTTAGTTTGTCAACAGCAACCAAAGTAGGTTCCTCCAGAGTCAGGTCTCCAAGAAGCTGCTAACTTGTCCTGACAGAAAACACTACTTTTATTTTCCTCCCCTAATTATAGTGAGAGACCCACTCCAAAAAGTCAGGGGCCTAATCCTGTAAGAATGGGGACACACCACAGAACTCACAAGCCGAAGCACTGAAGGAGCATGAGCTGTGTTAGGCTCCACCTGTGTGTCAGACACGGGCAGACAAGGACGTGAACCCGCATCACACTCCCACCCTGGCCTGCTCAGAACCTACATTCACCAAAGTGCTCCATGTGTCCGGAGGCCAGCAGAGACCCCACAAGAAGGAATATGGATGGCAGGCCCTCCTAGTAAGCAGAGGCTTCAGGGTTGGCTCACAAGGCCTGGCTCAGCTCTGGCAGGGTTATCTCTCATACGCACCGGCCTGGCCTGGTACCCTAAGTGAGGTAATGCATCACACTTAGTGCCCAGCATTCAGTTTCTCATGAGCTGTCTGGTGGACAAACTGTTGTAGGTTCTCCCCTCTCCTAGTAGGAAGCCAGACGAGGATTCCACAGTCCAATGCCCCCAGAGCCTGTGACCCTTAACGGGTCTCCACTTGAACTACTGGGCCCTCAGCCAGACATCAGGAAGGAAAATGGAGGTGGTACTCAAGCCTTAGGAGACGCCCTACGCCAATGCTGAGTCTTGTCTATGGCACATAGGCCAGGGCTCAGCCTGCTCTCCTAAGACCCCACACACCTGAGAAAACACAATTGAGGCACAGGGAGCCCTGAGTCTCCTCTCAGCAGCACTCACCTTCAGGATGGGCACGGCTGCTCGACAGCGGGCGGTCTTGATGTTTTTGAGGAAGTGAGATTCATCCTGAAAGAAATAGCCACATAGTCAACAAGGCCCAATCCTGGGAGGACAAAGACGGGTCAGGGGAAGCCTGGGCCTGGCTTGGCACTTGCTTTGTGGGCGTGTCCCTTAAGCGCGCTCTTATTCAGACAGCAACGGGGAGGAGCCTGGTCTCCAGGGCAGGCTCTGGACCACACTCCGGGCAAGTTGCTTTATCTCTCCGGGGACAGTGTTCTGCTCAGACAGTTGGGTCCCTGAATCCCCACTCTGCCCCTCTCAGAGGCTGCTTGCAGGGAATAAGCCACTGACAGGCAGTTGGTGCTCTGTAAGCGGCATCTTGTATCTGCTTCAGACCAGCCATGGGCCCAGACAAAGCACTGGAGCTCAGGGCCTGCCCTTGGGGTCGCCATGCACTGTGGAAATCAGACGCACTGATGTTGGTCAGACATCTATTGCCACTGTGGTGGGAACAAGCAGAACATCATGGGAATTAAAGGCAGCTTGAGCCCATCCTCTGGATTCTGTGGATGTTTTCTAAACCCAAGTTAGTAACTAATACATGAACAGGCCCTGGAGGGATATTTCTAGATTTACACATATCTACTTCCTTGCTATGTGACTCTGAGTCACTAACTGACCTCCCAGTGGTGCCAGTTTCTACATCTATTAAATGGGTACAATACTTCCAAACCTATCAGATTGCTCCAAGTCTGAAAGGGGCGCAACATGGGAGCCCTTAGCCTACGTATCAGCCACCTATGAGAGATGATGGCTTGGTCCCTGAGAAGACTCCCTAAGGCCCCTTTGCACCACAGCTCTGATGAACCAGGACCCGGACAGGACAATGGAGGGACCGTGGTACACCACGCCAGTCTCTAGCCCTTGAGCCTTGGTGTTATACTGTGCTCCTTTTTCACGCCATGGCCTCATGACAATCAAGGAAGAGACAAAGACAGAGAAATTGCAGAAAGTACAACGATATGCCTGGTGGGAAAGAGTGTAGCAGTACTGGAATGCACAATGGCCTGAAACTGGAGCCTCTCCCGAGAGGTGTGACATCTCAGAGCTGTCACTCTCTTCCTGTCCACATTTCTCTCAAGCCAAAAGAAGACAGGACTTTCACTTTACTGAGAGCAAACCAGCCCTGGTGGTAAGCAGCTTACCACACGGCAGAAAGAGCAAAACTCAGATCCTGAAGCCAGACACAAACTGCTTTAATCAATGATTCTCTAGCTGGCTTTGTCTGTAGGCAAACGACAGACCTGTTCCCACTGCTGGTTTCATCAGCTGTGAAGTGGAAGAGCGCAGAAGAACAAAGGCTAACACGGCTTGAGCACAGAGAAGATCAGTGGTCTGACAGAAGTGCCTCATGCGGGTCACACTCAAGAAATGAAAATGTATACTATTCTCCCTAACCACAGAGACATCACATTCACCCTGGGATATTCTTCTAATATTTTCATTTCACTTGGATGCTGGTATTTTTCACTTACATTTGTGCCAAACCAGAAACGACCTCTCCAAAGACTTGCCGCCCAGATAGTTCTGAGAATAGGTCAACATAGCACATGCTGAGAACGCAGTGTGGTTCTCTTGTCCAGAAAAAGTACCAGCTGAGGCCAGCGACTGTGTTGTCTCCCCTTCTCTGAGCTCCCACATTTACTGGTGAGCTACATCGACACACTAAGTAATGGAAGAGCTGAATGGGTACCATATCTGTCCAGACTTTCCTCAGAAAGGAATCCAGTAACTGAAAGATGTGCTGTTGGGTCCAGAATTAGGTTCCTGAAAAGCCTCATTAAAGATCAACGGTGTGCTTTTTGTCAGGGACTTGGGTATCTTCACATTGACCAGCAGGAAACTTATCAGTTGTTGAGCTGCATGGCTGAGTCACTCTGAGAAGGTGGCACTGGTGTGGACACCCGCGCTTGGCATCTAGGCTGCAGTCCCTGAACCCCTGGGCAGCTTCTCATCTACGTGCTGGCCTCCATCTGTGGTTTCCTGCTGCAGAGGACATGGGCCATAGTACAGACTCATTCAACCTCAGTCTTAAAAGCTCCCCAGAAGATTCTAACACGCAGCTGGACCGAGAAGCACGAGGCAGGAGGAGTAAAATGCCAATTCCCATGAAGACAGCAATTTCTATTCCCTAAGAAACCAAGAGAGGCTCAGTGAGATCACAGATGCCAAAGTTCTTGGGACTTCTAAGAGCATCCCCAGAGGGCTGGGGATTTAGCTCAGTGGTTCCAGCACCTGTCTTGCAAACGCAGGGGTCTGGGTTCGATCCCTGGTAACCTCATACAATACTGGGTGTGGAGACTCACGCCCAGCAGCAATCAGTACCACATACCACAGTGCCGGGTGTGGTGGCTCACGCCTGTAATTCTAGCACTCAGGAGGCAGAGGCAGGAGGATTGCTGTGATGTGAGTTTGAGGCTGAGCTCCGGGCCAGCCTGAACCACAAAGCGAGACCCTGTCTCAAAAAACCTTAAAAAAAAAAAAAGAGCATCTTCAGAGATGAAGGACCTCTAGATTTTGCCACTCACTTACAATGATGACAACTTTGAAAGGGGTTTTAAGCTGTCTTTCCAACTTGCTCAGAAGGTCAAAACTGACTATGTTGACCAGGCCGGCTGTCAGGCGTCCCTTCCCATTCTCCACCACATTGATGCGCTCTGGGCTCAGAGAGGGCAGCCACCGAAGGAAGGCCTGTGGGCGACAGGAGACAAGAAGACGCTGATGACTGCCCAGCTGTGCCCCAGCCAACCAATCAACAGCACGCTCTGAATGTGGCCACTTAATGTTTCCTGAGAAACAAACTCACTCTTTCTCTCCACATCCTCCCATATGTGCCCAAACCCTTCTCATCTCCACACCCGCCTCCCCTGTGTCTTCACTCTCTGCTGACCTGATTGATGCTCCCCTCCTTTGTCAGCAGACTCTTCGTGCTGTCTGTGGATTTTATCTCTATGATCTCTAGCTAGACAAGTTTCTGTTGGGGATGAATTTTATAAAGAGTGTGGTGGGGCCGCACTCTTAGCTCAGTGGTTCCGGCGCCTGTCTTGCAAGCGCAAGGGCCTGGGTTCGATTCCCCGGTAACCACATAACAATACTGGGTGTGGAGATCCACACCCAGCAGCAACCAGTACCACACACCACAGTGCCGGGCGTGGTGGCTCACGCCTGTAATCCCAGCACTCGGGAGGCAGAGGCAGGAGGATTGTGATGTGAGTTGGAGGCTGAGCTCAGGGCCAGCCTGAACCACAAAGCGAGACCCTGTTTCAAAAAACCTTAAAAAAAAAAAAAAGAGTGTGGTGTACTAAGGGTAAACAGGGTTTATTGGTGGTGATGAAAATATTTAGATCCATATATTCTATCAAGGCACTTGGTCTCTACAGCAAAAACTCAGACTTGGTCCCTGAAGCCAGTGAAGGTCACCTGCGCCCCTCTGCCCTGCCCGAGCCACTCTCTGCCCAAATGCAGCGCTGGTCTTCTCTCAGTCCCACTTACAACCATCTATCTGATTCTTCCCTGGAATTTGAGAGGTGCTGCATGATTCTTACACAAACAAGTTATCTACTGAATGACTGCTTTCTACAGGGATAGGCAGAAGCAGAGCACCGGGCAGGAAGAGGATGAGGTGTTTCTTCCATGCACATTTCTGTAAGGTTTCTGGCCTTCTCTTTGGTTAGAGCGGCACATCTGGGCAGCAGACTGACTGGCATCAGGCAGAGTTGCTTCCCCTCTGCCATGGCTCAGAGAGGTCTTGGGAAGAAGCCATGCTCGAGGCGGACATCACTAGCATAAAGCCAGGAAGAATGACTGCGCTGGTATTCCTCCTTCACAGAGTTTACGTACTGGGTTTGATACCGCAAAGTACAGGCCCAGTTCTCCACCCATGAGGCTGTCTGCAAACACCCCATCCTCTTACAGACACAAATGCTGAGCTGAGTCCAGAAGCCAGGAGGACATCTCGAGCTCCACCCTGCTCCTCAACAGCACAAGGCATGGCACTTAACCCCACAGACACTCAATCTGCTCATTTGTCATGGGGTCACTGTTGCATTATGGAATTAAGGGAGATTAAAGAATTAAAGAGTCTGGACATTAAGCATGGTAGACATGAGGCATGAGGTACGAAGTGCTTGTGAGCGACTGATAATGCCCTAAACTGGTGACTCTGGGCTTCTTCCTCTGAGTCAGAAAACCACCACCCTGCCCTAGGGGCGCCAGCTTATCTCTCTTCAGCCACTGCCTGACAGAACCCTTAAAGATCCCAGGCGCTGTCTCCACACCATTATGTTGTTAGTCTAGCCCTGAGGAAAATCTTCTTTTGCTAATTCTAACACAGAGAACCAACCTGCTCCCAGGTGAAGCGCACGGAGGAGGGTACCACCACCAGGAGGGGCCACTCCTTCCGGTAGAAGGCAGCTATGCAGATGGCTTGGATAGTCTTCCCCAGGCCCATGTCGTCAGCAAGCAGTACGCGGCCTCTTTTTGCTATCGCAAAACTGCAAGCACACAAGGCAGGGTAAGCAGCACAGTCCAAGCTTCAGCACAGCCCTTTTTAGCTAACATGGCATCATGAAAGCAGACACAAGGCTGGAGGCCGGTACTACAAGACCTGCTCCTCCAAATAGTAAGGGCAGGATTGCTGTGAGTTCAAGGCTGAGCTCAGGGCTAGCATAAACTATAAAAGTGAGACACTATCTCAAAAAAGAAAAGAAAATTAAAAAACATGGACTCGACAGCCCTCCTTGCCCTTGTATCAGGTGCAAAAACTCATTTCTTACCTCACTTTCTGATTTGGAACTTTGGTGGACAGAGTACAGGCACCAGTCACGTGATGAAATGCACACAGAACACCACACCCTTCTAAAGCTCTGTCTCAGCATCCTCAGCTCTGCTGCCCCCAGCCTCCAGATGGTTGATCCATCTGGCCATTCTCAAAACAGGATGGCTCCCCCGAATTTCACAGTTTCCCTTTTCCCCGCCTCAAAGGTGTCCAACTACGGAACAGAGTGTCCCTCACACACCAAAGACAGCAAGGAAAAGGCCTGAATAACAGACACACAATTGAATACATCATCTGTGATCTGATACAACAGGTAAAAATAATGCTACATACATCAAAAACCACAGATTTAAGTCTCAATTCCTTTTTTTTTTTTTTTTTGAGACAGGGTCTCACTCTGCAGGTCACACTGGCCTGGAACTCATAGCCATCCTCCTGCCTCTGCCTCCTAAGGGCTAGGATTATAGGTGTGAGCCACTATGCCTGGTTCAATTCCATTTCTGCAGTTGAGTGACTTTAGGCAAGAGACTCTGATCTTGGACACATTCTTCTTTTGAGTGGGACCATTTAGATATTAAAAGAAGCTGATATATCTAAGAGATTCTGCTCTATAAAAAAGTACAACTGTAGGTTCTTACATTAAAAAAAAATGGTAAAACTGAAAATAAATAAAACAAAAACATGGACTTGACAGCCCTCCTCACCCCCGTATCAAACCTCTACCTTATCAGAAGTTGAAAGCTAACATCTGGGTTTAATGAAACAGTTTTAAACAGAGCTTATAAGGATCACAAACAGCGTGAGAGCCACAGAAAGAAAAGTGATGAAATTCCTGGTCACGTTCTGGCTCTACAGCAAAAGCTGTGGTCACATGTACATCTGCCTGGGGTACCTTACACATAAGACCCCTCACTGTAACAGGGTGGACCGGCAAGACCAGCACTCACCACACAGGCCCTCAGATCTCTTAATGAACCATTAAGGACTCAGAAAGTGCAGGCTCCCTAGTGGGTGTACGTGGTGGGCAACCTGTCTCAGAGAGAGTAAGGAAGCCAAAGGAAGAAAGATCAGAGGGATAAACCACCCAGAGCTTGGCCAAAATGAGGCCCAAAGAGCATCTTAACAGATAAAGCAATGAAATGACAAAGCAAGATGATACTCTGCAAAACGTGTTATCTAAGAGAAAGAAAATGGAGCATGTTATGATTCAGACGTAAAATGTCCTCTGAAAGTCGCACTCTCAGAGATAGAGCCAGGATGAGTGAGTAGGGACATGTCCTAGAAGGGAGTATTCTTGGCCCACGCTCCTGCTTTCCTCTTCTGCTTCCTGGGTGCCACTCTGCTATGTGTTCGTACACTGGAGCCAGCCAACCATGGACTGCATCCACCGAAACCATGAGCCAAAATCTTTCCTCTTAAAGTGGGGTTGTCAAGTATTCTGTCCCAACACAGAGAGGAAAGAAAAAAAGGGTGGCAGCCAGAACTGGGAACATGAGAATATAAGCCTGTGACAAGTGCACACAGAGATTAGGATCTGTAAGAGTAGTGGCCCAGCTTTCACGAAAACTGCAGGATCAGGCTTCAGACAGGTGAGGTCCACAGGTCTGTCAGCTCCACTGCCAAGGTCCCTTCCCTTGTGTAGGCTCTGTCTCCAGCCCACTGCCTAGGAACAGCTCTAAGCTGCATTATTTCTGCACAGACCATCGAGACTCTCTTTAACTTCCGTATTTTCCAGTTGAAACCTGGCTGGTTTTTTTGGTGGTACAGAGAACTGAACCCAAGGCTTGTGAGCTACATTCCCAGCCCTTTTTAAAATTCTTTTCAGAGGGGGTTTCACTATGTCACAACATTTCCCATACTGGACTCAAAACTTGTAATCCTCCTGCCTCAGCCTCCTGAAGCACTTGGATTACAGGTGTGGGCCGCAATGCTTAGTTCAAGCCTATCATTTGGCTTCTCCCAAGAAACCTTAAAAGAAAACATAGGTCAGGGCACAAGTTTTTCTTCTGTCTCTCCACCAGTGCTGTGATCCTATGTATGGTACAGATGTCATTTGTTTTTTCTTTTAAGA
>PVIR01020666.1:0-30338 GCA_004026965.1 Petromus typicus | reverse complement strand
AAAGCTTCTTAATTTGAAGTTACCTTATTATACATTTAAATATCACAATTAAAATTTTAAGTATTCTCTAAAGAAATTAACATAAGGAAGCAAGACAATCATTATATATTTATAACTAAATATTCATGTATTTCACATGTGAATGGATTAAAAATGTTGTATTTATACAGAATAGAGTACTACTCTGCCTTGAAGAGGAGAAACTTGTTACATATGTAGGATAAAGGTTGCACTTTGAGGCAATAATGTCAAGGGGGAAAAAACAAAGACAAAAAATGATATTGTCATCCAGTGCAGACTATGTTTCTAAAGTGTGGTTTGACTGAACAATTTCCTTGAATATTTTATACGTTCACTAGTTAGTACCCTGGTTTTTAATAGGTACATATGAACACTAATTTTATTAGGTCTTATAAAATAAAGAAATATTTTGGTAACTAAAAAATAAAAGAGGATAGAGGAAGAGGGAAAGAAAGAAATTGCATTTCCTTAAGTCAAATTATATAGAGTTTTTCTAGCATTTTGAAATGAACAATTCATTAACGTAGCATGGTCAGCCTAGCATTCAAGAGTACACTAGAGCTGCTTCTTCTGATCTAATTGCAGTGAGAGAACCAACTAGGAAAACCGCCACCCCCGCTCATGATGCTCAGCTTCTCCTCTTACCTTCTGTCTGATCACTTTTTACATTCCACTTAGGGATGACATCATTTGGTACTTTAGCACTTGACTTTCTGTGTCTGCTTTTTTCCCTTCATGATTTATAATTCTATTTATGTTTTGGTGCAGATCCCAGGATTTCACCCTGTCTGTGGCTAACGAGCTTCCTACTCTGGATTTTTATCACATTTTCAGTATGTATTTATCACACTTGCTTTATCAGTTTATCAATTGGTGGACATTTAGACAGATGGTTTTCATTCTTTATTTTCTGTTTATAATGCTCTACTAAATAAACATAAGTGTGCAGCTATCTCTCTGATATAGTGATCTGGACATATGAGCAGCAAAGTGATTGCTGAAATGTGAGGCAGTTATATTTTTATGGAATATAAAACTGTGACAATATATAATAAAATATATAATATATAATACATATGTTATATCATAAATATACTCTCATCTGTACTTTCTAGTAATTTTAAGATTTTAAGTCAGGTTTGTATTATTTTTTTAATTTCTTTAATTGCAATGAATGATAGTTTGAAATCTTTGTGCCTTTTTTTTTTTAAGGTTTTTTGAGACAGGGTCTCACTTCGTGGTTCAAGCTGGCCCTAAGCTCAGCCTCCAACTCACATCACAGCAATCCTCCTGCCTCTGCCTCCTGAGTGCTGGGATTACAGGCATGAGCCACCAGGCCTGGCACTGTGGTATGTGGTACTGGTTGCTGCTGGGTGTGAGTCTCCACACCCAGTATGGTATGTGGTTACCAGGGATCAAACCTAGGTCCTTGTGCTTGCAAGACAGGCACCGGAACCACTGAGCTAACTCAGTCGCTTCAAAATCTTTGTGGCTTTTGATGTGCATTTTCATTATTACAAAATCTCTCCTCATTCTTTTTTGGTTGTAAAACACATTTTGTAGCATGGTGTATTCTTTATTTCATTCATTCACTGGAATATTTTAACTTTCCTGTGATATATTTTCCTTTATTCATTGATTTCTAGGCTGAGGTATAGATCGGTGGTGCTGTACTTGCCTGGCAAATACAAGGTACTGAGTTTAGTTCCCAGTACTGAAAAAAGACCACGCCCCTATTCATTGATTACTTAAGAATAAATTGTTTTATTGCCATACATGTATACTTTCTAAAACTTTCACTGTTATCCAACTGTGGTTAGAAAAGATAGTGTGATATTATAAGATATTCATAGAGGGTCATGTGTGTGCTTGACCCACAGAGGATGAGCCTACAAAGCACAATGACTTGAGTTTGATCATCGACGTAACAATAAAGAAATACTTCTCTTGAGACACAATGATTTAAATTTTTAAAAGATCTTTGAGACTCTATCATATAATTTACTGTTGTGAAATTTCCATGAGTTGTTCAAAAGATATGAACTTTCTGTAGGTAGAAAATATGTATTCTGTACGTTAGTGTGTCATATTTATTTTATCTAGACTAGGATATAACTCTCATAGTTCTTTGTTTATTTTCAATCTGGACCATTTATCCATTGTTTAAAGTAGGCTATTTAGGTCTGTTATTACTACTGTATAAAATTTTATCCCTCTTTTTAGGTCTATTAATAATTACTGTGTACATTTTCATGCTTAAGTCTTAAGTGCATATGTATTTATAATCGTTATTTATTTTATATAAAGAGGCATATTTATTATATTACAACCTTCATTATTCCTTTTTTTAAAACTTAGTTTGTTTGATATAAATGAGGCTAATCCAGCTTTTTGTTTATTACCTTTGTGTAGCTTTCTCTTCATGTATAGCCTCTCTCTGTCCTTAGAGGTAAATTGACTGTCCTTTAAGCAATATCCTTTGAGGATTTATTTTTTATCCTCTTAGCCACTGTATGTATTTTGATTGAAATAGTGAAGCCATCTATATTTAAAACAAATATCAATATATGAAGTCCTATTATAGCCACATTATAAAGTCATTTCTAGTTTTCTAACTTGGTAGATTCTAAATCTCTTCTTTCTCAAATTCTTTCCTGTTAAGTGATATATTCTATTAAGGTACTTTGACTTCTACTTATTCCTTTTGTTTATCTACTGTAGATTTTTGTTTTATGGTTAGCCTGAGATTTGCAAAAAATATCTTTGGGTTATAAATGAACGGTTTTATATCAATTTAACATGGTTGTCAAAACATAGGCCAAAAAATAAACACATAGACTATTTGAAAACTTCAGGATTGCACTTCATCAATGTATTTTGAATAGCTGTTAGTTTTTTTATATTTTTACACAGTGCTGACATTTTAACATACTAATGGTTATTTGAGTTTTTCTAATTTCAGTCTTCAGAGTAAAGATATAAATTATTTACACATTATTTTAAAAATATCAGAGCATTTATTAATATTTTTGATGTTAACATGTTTTCAAAATAAATTTTCTTCAGAACAATTTATGTTTTAATTTTATTCTATTATAATTTATTTTAGTGTTGTTAAATTACAAACAAAATATAGTTTTTTCATATCATGAGGAAAAGACATCTCCCAAATTTTAAATTGGAGTGTAATTAAGTATATCCAACTATACAAAACACATATACATTCATAAATACACATAACACACATGTATACATGTGTATGTATGCAAGCATGTATACAAATAGCTACCTCCAAGAATAGTATACACATTTCAGGAAAACTTGTATAAATGTTTTAATACTAAATTTACTGAGATGATTAATTCATATTACCTTTGGCCTCTACAATTATAAAATGTGCTCAACGTGGTGGCTATCAGTTTTTAGACATTTATTAGTATTGAATAACTTTGGTCATTGCTTTACTACACATGCACCTTCAATTTCTTCTCTAAGAGACAGCAATGTACTGTGTTTTACCTATTGAAAAAAATCATACTATTTTTTGTTTTTTGGAAGTGTGTACCCATTTTTGGTGGACTCTCTATAAAAAAATAAATATACTAGTCCATAATAAATAAATTAAGTAATCAACAGTCACCAAGGGGTGCTTCCTACTTGTTCAAAAATGTACGAACCTCAAATTGTCTACAGTTAGACCTTTCATATATTATATAATATTATGGCTTAATAGGTTAGGTTAAATAATAGTCTGACAAATATGTGCTCATCCTACTTCATAGAACTTCTAAATATGTTATGCAACTCAAAATATAATTGACACTGCCAATAGAATCAGCCAGCCAGGAAAGTCATCTGCAATTACAAGAACTTTAAAGACTATCTATTTAATAGCATGATACAAAAAAGAATCAGCTGGCCATTAGCAGCTTTGAACATGCAAGGAGTTAAGTCCAATTCCTGAGCAGGCCTTGAATTTGAAAAATTCAAGAGAACAGATTTTTTCCCTCAGAGCCTCTGAAAGGAACACAGTGAGATGGATAATCTAATTTTATTCACTGAGCAACATTTCAAATATATTATCATAAAACTATTAACTAACATTAATTAATAAGAAAGGTTCTTTTTATGTAGATCAGGCTGACCTTGAAGTTATTCTGTAGTCTAGGTCAGCCTTGAGCGTCAGTGATCCTCTTGTCTCAGTTTCCCAAAGGTTGGGATTACAACTATGCACCACCACGACCAGCTCTTTTTCTTCCTTTTTTGGTTTATAACATTTAACTTTTGGCAGTTTGTAAGACCAGTAATAGGAGATTAATGTAATGTAAGCTGTTAATTATTACTCTCTTTCTTTTTTCCTCACTTTTATCTAGGCTTGTCTTCTACTTAAGGGCTAAATTCACACAATACCTTATATATAATAAATTATTAGAGCTAGGTTATGAATATGTAATTCTGATCAATGAGTTTTGAAACATAAAAGTAAAATAATAAAGTGCTGTGCTAGGATATAACTCAAGGATAAGTAATTGCCTAGTGTTCAGTGCCCTGGGTTATCCAGTATCAAGAGAAAAATCCTAAAGAATATTCATTTCTTAAGAACAGATGTGAAGTATGGATGACTAACTATGGGGGAATAGATTATGAAACACGGTTGATGAACTTGTCACTGACATCCCTGCTGAGTACAAACGGGCTTGAAGTGGCGCACTCTTCTTACTTGCCATAATTTGGCTATACTGCTTTATATGAGGAGTCAGACCAGAGCTCTACATGATTCATGTCAGATGGTGGGCTGGGAAAGCAGGTCTTCTCTACCAAGGGCTACCATGGAGACCTAAGACCTGGTCTGTGGACTGGCAGTGCTACAAAGTTGCATGCAGCTGAGGTCAGGTGACCTTTAAAATTCATTCCTCTGGGGCCGGGGATTTAGCTCAGTGGTTCCGGCGCCTGTCTTACAAGCGCAAGGACCAGGGTTCGATCCCCTGTTACCACATACCATACTGTGCATGGAGACCCATGCCCAGCAGCAACCAGTACCACATACCACAGTGCCGGGCATGGTGACTCATGCCTGTAATCCCAGCACTCGGGAGGCAGAGACAGGAGGATTGCTGTGATGTGAGTTTGAGGCTGAGATCAGGGCCAGCCTGAACCACAAAGCGAGACCCTGTCTCAAAAAAACCTTAAAAAAAAAAAAATCATTCCTCTACTGGAGATTTAGCTCAGTGGTTCCAGCACCTGCCTTGCAGTTGCAGGGCCTGGGTTCAATCCCCAGTAAACACATGCATTGTAATCCCAGCACTTGGGAGGCAGAGGGAGGAGAACTGCTGTGAGTTCAAGGCTGAGCTCAAAGCAGCCTGAACTACAAAGGCGAGACCCTGTCTCAAAAAGAAAAAAAAAGTGGTTTTCATTTAAAATATATTCCTCTGAACTATGGCTTCTCTTAGACCTGATGGATTGTTTGTTAATTGCATCTGTTTCCAGTATTGGTTTGTTCTTTCCAAGCAAGTTAAACAGAGCCTTCTCGTTTATCGCCCTGCTTGGTGCCATCACACCAGATATTTAGCCCCACATTTCTAGATGTTGTCAAACCACACCTTCCTCACTTTTTCCCCGATTTGTAATCAGTAAATACTGGATGTTCTTGGGTCCTTTATCTTTGTTTCCCAGAGTAGCCCTGATCAGCTCCAAGGCCTAGTTTTCTCTGTAAATGTTGTTTTCTTTCTTTATCCATATTAGCTTTGTCTTATACTACTCAGGGGAGACCAGGAGCCACTGCGTGTCTCTGGTGAGGTCACCCTTCCTGTCCCTGTACTTATTATAAAGGGTAATTTGTATTTTTTTCTCTTAATTCACTTTCTTAGACACCATGTTTTTGGCCACTAAAATCAATCAAGTAAACCAATTTCCTGACATTTAAGGATATCAAGTATTAAATATTTTTTGAACTTATTTATCTAAAACACAAGGCTTGAAACCTTAATGAGAATGAATCAAATGAATATACCATTATTTTGTGTAAATGTGTCATTAGTGAGCAGTGACTCTTCTGAGAAGTTTGCTTATTTTAATACATTGTCTAAAATCCTTGTGAAAGGATAATTTTAAGATTTTGTATTGTAGTGGAGCATGAACCCAATATTTTTGTTAATTGATATATTTATTAATCACCTAAATAAAAGCCTATCCCCTAGATTCTTCAAAAAATGTTGGTCTTTAGTTATGTAATTCATAAATGTATCTTATCTGAAGCATTTTTTGATGATATTATATATAAATTGATTTACAGTCAGTAAGAGCTTTATTAAATGTTTTTATACAAAAGAGTTTCCAAACAGAAAGTTGCCAGCTATACATTGTGAGAAAGTGACAAGAATCTACATTTAGATTTGTGAATGTTTGTGTAATGTTATCCCTGAAAAATTTTACTTCAAATATCATTTTCTGACAGGTTTAGATATTTTCCATCTATTAAAGGAAGAAATTATCATCTTAGGTAGGAATTCTACATTCTTTATTTAATTAGGTTAATTAAAGTCTAATACCAGGAAAAAAATCAGTACAGCATTAGAGATGAAATCAGAATTAATGCTTACTTGAAAGGGACACTTTAAATGTGATTCTCCTTAGTGTCACATTTATACTTAGAATCCCTTTGGAGTTCAAGCAAAGCTTTACTATTCTGAAAGAATATAGGCATCAGTCTCCAAGTCCAGTTCTACTCAGTTGACAGGTAGTTATTTAGGGAGACCATCCACAGGGAATGAGTGCAGTCCCATCTGCTTAAGCACTGGCTGCCAGTGATACCAAAAGATGGGGAAGATCCATCATTCTAAGTGAGGGATCAATGGCCCAGTGCATACTGTGAGAAAGCGAGTGAAGAGAATGTTATTTTGTATTGGGAAAAAGTCAGAATGATATTGACCCTCTCTAAGTCATGTAGAATTGAATTTGGGAACATAGTTTTTCAGTGAGTGGTCCATGTACCTTGTTAAAGTCATTCAAACAGCAGTTTGACAAGGCACTTCAAGTGGGTACCTATCATTAAAAAGAATAAAATATGTCCATTCAACAACTCTTCCAAGAAAAAAAAAGTTAATGTGGTGTGACTCTCACATCCCTCTTCTCCTCCGAGGTGAGAAACATAAGTGAGCATTTAATGCTCAAGCACAATTGTCTCTTGTCAAGCAGATGGGCTGTCTCCTTGAACGGATATAGTGCAATCAGTTAGGGACCATAAGCTGTTATATCCGAGGATTCTTGACACATTATCTAGTAAAATCTTCTCAAGTTAAATATGAGTTAAGAGGTTAAGATATTGGCTCCACCAGGGAAGCATAATGCAAGTTGTTGGAGGACTAGGGTGTAGAGCACAATCTGGTCTTATCTTCGCATTTCATGCTCTTCTACAGCTGCTCTAATTAACCTCTTATCAAATACATGTGGGAAAGTATTACCATTATGTATCCAGCAATAACTAGTAGTACAACACAATCAACTCTTGGAGAAGAGGACATTGATCAATACCTTATATTCAACCTTTCCCTTCTACCTTGTATAAGCTGAAGTCTAAAATCTCAACGTGTAGAATTTCTTGTACCTTATATATGTGATTAAACCAATATCAACTGGATGAACTTCTATGTGTTTTTATGCAATCAATATCATGGACACATAGATTTATCTGTTACAGCATTAATCAAGGCCTTTATAGCTGTTCATGGATATTCACAACTTGCTGGATTTATTTTTTGTGGATTTTACAGCCGTATGGTAGCATGGAGTAAGATTTTTTTTTTTTCATTTCCTTTTAGGTGGTCCGTGGATACTATGACTCCCTGCTTCTCCTTGACTTGGGAAGATTTAGCAGTTTACTTATACTTTTCTGAATGTCATTCTTCAAATCAGTGGAAATGATCTATGGAAAATAGTCTCTTTTTAACTTCCACAATGTAATATATAAGTATACTCTTTGATTAAATTTATCTCTCTCTTTGTGGCTTGAAAGAATATATCTATTATATATAAATGAACTTTAATAAAAATTAATGGTATATTTTATATTTACTAAACTATTCAGAGAAAGATATTGTGAATATTAAAAGAAAGCTTAATAGATTAAATAAATCTGAACTTGGACTGAAAATTTGGACTTAGAATTTGATTATTCAAAAAAATGCCAATAATAATGCCAATTCACATGTCAGAAAAACCTGTTTATGACAACAATATACACATTTCCTCCATTCCTGGTAGTGTATATATTTTGATTTTTCATCAATGTAGACTTTGGCTTGAGTGTAAGGAAGTTACTGGATTGAATACGGTGGAGATTAGGTGTTGAAGATACAGTTAAATTAATGTGAAGTATCAAAATAGAGAAGACCTTTTAAAAGTGGAAGCTATTGAAAGAATCTTGAAAAGGTTTTGGAAGGGGAGTGACATAATAAAATAATGTTTAAAGCATATAAGGGGCAGTAATCTATAAAAGAGTGGAGGAGCTATATGAGAAATACTAAGATTAATGATGCTGAAAACGAAGGGCATAAATACAAGAACAAGGTTTTTTAGGGCAGCACAAAGTCTATAACTTAGGGATTTGTTCTAGTGAGCAGTTAACTTCAGAAGATAGTACTTAATAAAGATTATCATACATGACTATTATAGACACAAGATCCCAGGTGTAAACAGATGTGTGGCATTAGAAAGAGGGCAATAGGTGGGATATGATATAGCACTTTTCAGAAATGAGAGATGATCACCTCTGCAGCCTGTGCAGTGAAGTGGGGTACAAAGCTGTGGGAAATGGAACTCACTGAAACAGAAGAATGTTTAGGAGAGTTATTTGGAAAGGTCATGAGGAAAATGATCAAGGACCTAAGCAACAATAAAACTAGACAATATAAGGTCAACTCTACGTATGGGATTTCACAGCTCTGGTGTAGAAAATTTTAAAACGAGAGAGAAATTTAGATTCTCCTTTAAAAATGTGTACAAATCCTGCAACTTTGGACATTCCAAAGAAGAAGTAAATTATTACAAATGGCAATATCAAGATTTGTAAGTCAATTTTAGTTTTAATATAAAAGCAAAGCAAGAATATTGTTCATATGATTTTCCTTTATTTGATTTTTTTTCCTGTAAAGTTTCAAAATACCACAAAATTTTAAAAAACAGCATCACCCAAATATTCAGGATATAACTTTCTCCCAGTTAGGAAAGGGTCAAAATATGTTCATTAATGAGAAGATTGAACTCTCCATTCCTGCTATCTAGGCTTCTAGCCAAGACAACTTTCTTGAAGAGAACTTCCCTCTCATTCTAAAGAGTTATCTTTACCCCATCCTCCTTCTGCTCACAGGTTGGGTGGGAACTGAATGCTCTGAAGGGTATTTACTGGACCAGGGAGGAGGAATTTCAAAGGCACACTGCCAAAGATGATCGTTCTTTCTAGTGACACAAGGACCAGCAATAATATATGTGACAAGTAAAACAAAGAGGAATTATTGAATTAAATGACAGAAACAATTGCCAAGAGACTTTACAGTTATAGTATCAGTTACTCCCCTTGTAGAAAGGAGAACTGAACTATTCCTGTTTGGTAGAGTGTGTAGGGGTATGAGAAAAAAATGAGATTAAGTTGGGCCATATACTGGTATGAATTCTCATTGTTGAGTGCAATTATGATGTGTATATGTAATGTACCAATAAATATTTCAATTAAGAAAAAAAGTGTGGGGGGGAGAGCAGATCTGCAACACCTCTGAGCATTTTCTCCCAGTACGTTTCATTTTAGTGGTGAGTGAATTTTTTTTTTTTTTTATAAAGCATGGCTTTGTTTCTTTTAGAGTCATTAGTAGATAATACAGAACATTTCAAAAATGAGAAATCTTTGCCGGTAAACAAACCAAAAAGCTTGGGAGTAGCATTCTGCCTTGATGGAGTCCTGACCCAGCAGAGGGAACATAACCCTAGAGCCTGTGCCCCAGAGAACAGTCTATGTTGTGCTAGGTATTCATCTCTGTAGAAGGGAGAGCATGTCTCTCACTGTTGCTGCCAGCTTCAAACTAACCAATCATTGTCTGCCATCCACATATTCTGTTTCACTGAGCACAACTGTTTTAAAGACCTGCAGAAGCCAGTGGGGTGGCGAATCTAAGGCAGATGAAGAATGTAGAGGGTACATGGCAGTATGGGTACTGCATTGTACTGCCTGGACTAGTCAATTGCCTATAAACTTATAGGTGATTTGCCTATAAATGGAGAGAGAAATCAGTCATTCAGAAAACTGCTATCCCTCAACTACAGCTTTGTTGATGTGTTGGATGAGTCTTAGGATAAATTCTACTTTAAATGAGGAAGACACCCTAAGTCGTGTCTGTTGTACTAGGATCAGGAGTACCTGCATGGTGAGATATGAGAGAGACAAATAAAGACATGATCGATATATGTTCAATGTATCTACTCAATAGTAATGACTCTAGTTTAATTATAAGCATAAAAAGTATGCTTATACAATAATTATAGAAATTATAGAACATTGTTCAACTATATAGAAAATAAAGTTAATACAATGTTATCAACATTTAAAATTACCTTATGCATATTTGTCTTTGTGTATATAGACTCTTACTGTTTCTTGGTTATTTGTTTAAAATACATATTTCTTTCTGAAAACTTGAAATAACTGGATTATTGTCCTAAAATTTATTCCTTTTCTGAAAAGTTTGAGTTTTGCAAATATTTCAGCTTTAAAAATTTATCTTTTGAATTTCATTTGACTATTTCTTAACCATATGCTTTATTTATGTTTCATTTAATATATTTAGTTGATAGTTCAAAATATCCTGAAATATTTTAAATGAATCATTTTATCCATTTTTAATTACTACATTTGTAATATATTCCTGTTTTTCCTTCTGTGTATTTGGTTTGTTTCTGTTTATTTTTCTTGCTGGACTTACTTTATATGTTGTAATTAATTTTGTCAATCATCCATTACTCAGTTCATTGCATTCCTCACTCTTTTTACATATATGCAAAACTTTTATTATTTTTATAGTTAACCATAATTTTCATATTTAATTTTAAATGCCAAATTAATCATTATTATATTATATTTCTCTATAACAAGATACCTTGAAAGCATTATTGCTATTTAACATCTTATCACAAGATACTTAAATTAGTTATATTTCTAAGGCAATGAAATAATGCAAAAACAAATATCAGAATATAGTTTGCCTTCATACTTTTTTGGTCTTTTTTTTTTTTGTATTTCATTTTCTTAATTTCATTTTAAGTTTTCATTTTTTGACCATTTTTCCCTCATATCAGCTTTACCTTCAGTGAGAACTTCCTGGTAGGAAAGTCCCACAGACTTGTGTGAAATGTATTTCAATTCAAACTAATGAATGATACTACTACTAACATTATGTTCAACTTCAATGCTCTTTTTTTTTTAAGTTCATTTAATAGGGAAATTCATGGTTTTATAAGTTGTGTAATCATATTGAAGCCGTAACATATCTACTTAAATGGGTAAGTCATGGAGCTTCACCTGTGAGTCTTACACCTGAAAGGAAGCTCAAATCAACTGTCACATTTTTAATTAGAAGTTCAGAAGTAATTTGCTCAGTTTTTGCCACACATTGCTGAAAGACTTTCTAATTTCATATGGAGGAAGTCACATGTTTTGGAACAGTGGTGCTGTACAGGTTAATTATAACAGCCACCTCTTATGAATTGGAAAGGCTACAGTCACATGACTCTAAAGGAGAATATTAGCAGAACCAGATAAAGTGCTGCTTCAATGACACCTCTTAAAATTTAATAGTCACACAGAAACAAATGTGTATAATCTGAGGAGAAACAAAATTAACCATAAAATGTTATTTTGCTCAGGTTCAATATTATTTTAGAAAGATTTCATTAACTTTTATTGTCAAAGCTGTTTGGTAATACAAGGAATGTGTTCCAGGTGCATGTTTTGTCAAAGAACTTTTCAGTACTGTGGGACTCTGCCAGTGAAATTCAATATTTCCAGAAATGGAACTGAGGAGGAACTCATATGAGTCAAAAGAAAACATGAAAAGCCACAGGTAAGTACACCAGCAGAACCACACCTGGATACTTCTTATGCAACTTCTCCTATTGATTTTCTGAGTCCTGCATATTTCATAAATCTTTCAGATCTATCCACTCATTCTTTGCCTGTGTTTTAATTCATTGGTAAAGATATTTTGGAAAACCCTGTAATGGAAATGGTCCATGCTTTTGAATGGTACCTGATCAGACCAACCAAAACAGTCTTGTTGAGAGTGACATCCTCACCTTTATTACTACTGAAGGAAGTTATGCAGTCTAGAGAAGTAGATCAATAAGGTCTTATGATACATAAGTGAATCTGTTTCATAATGTCCGTACTGCACTGTACTATGTTTAAAATGTCAATCACAATTTAAAACTCTAATGCATTTTATATAGCTTCATGAAAATATATGAGTCTTTGTCTTTGTATCTCAAAGGAAACATAAGAGTTTCTTATGGTAAAAAATTTCTGGTAAATGCATATGTTTCAGTCTCTTCTTAAATTTAGAACTGTAGGCATACCACACTAAAATGTATATAATGCATTTTAGTATGTGTAAATGTATAAATGCATTTTCTTTTATAAAAGTACTTAGAAGTACTAAGCAGTATACTGCAGATATATAATTTGGGAATAAACTTGCATTTACCATTCATCATTCTGAAGTAACTAAATATACCAGCACATTGGTAATAACCATGTGGCTTTGGGGAACAACTTCAGTAAGACACCATTAGATTGCATTCTCTAATTCAGCATTTACTTTGGCCTTCTTTTGAGCTGTAAGGAAAGGGTTTGTTAATTTAATTAAAAATATGTATAAGCTGAAACACCATTTGAAAGTACTTAAAATAGTGTATTTTAGAATTCTTACTACACTTCCAACTCCGTTCACTGTCAAATAATTGAAATAGTGATGTCAAAAAGTTCTTGGCTAAGCAGTAAAACACCATCCCCAAGAGATTCCACTCAGTGAACATCCTTCTTAAAATGAACTGTGTCATTATAACAGTATTATGTGAAAATGTACATTAAAATTCATACTACAGGGTTTATACCAATTAAGAAATAAATTTCTCTTTTTTTTTTTTTTTTTTTTTTTTGACAGGATCTCGCTTTGTAGTTCAGGCTGGCCCTGAGCTCAGCCTTAAACTCACATCACAGCAATCGTCCTGCCTCTGCCTCCTAAGTGCTGGGATTACAGGCATGAGCCACCACACCCAGCGCTGTGGTATGTGGTTCTAATTGCTGCTGGGTGTGAGTCTCCACACCCAGTATGGTATGTGGTTACCGGGTAATCAACCCCGAACCCGGGTCCTTGCGCTTGCAAGACAGGCGCTGGAACCACTGAGCTAACTTCCCGGCCCAAATTTCTCTATTTTTTTTATATTGAGTCTTTATCATGTTGTCAAAATAGGTATAAGTCTGCAAGTGCAATTCATTGTTCTTTTAAAATTAATAGTTTGAGTTGTCTTAGTTTACTGAACTTCATGTTATATACTATGTAGAATGCTGGGTGATAAGATATTGCACGATCATCTAAAGAATAGAATATTATCATCAAACATGTTTTAGTTTAAGAATTTAAACTTGGATAAGAGAAAGGGTTTTGCAGAAGGGCAGAAGAAAAGGAGAGGTGGATAACTGCAGAAATTAGTCAAGTCTGTTAAAGACATATATCAATTTATAAAATTGAAACGCCATTCTGAATTACTGACAACCTATGAAAATAAGAAATTTTATTTTCAAGAGTACAAACGAACACTGTCGTTTTTATACTGCAATGTAATGTTGCAGATTAGAAAACCATCTGTAACCGATCCTTAATGAATAATAACAGAAGGAATTGAATTATATCTTATCTAATAAAAACTATCAGATTTTAGATATACCTATTAGATAAATATCTACTTAGATAAATCTATTAGATGCATCTAATAAGATAATTAGTTTTTATTTATATAACTTGAAAAATCTTCCAGTTAATTAGAGTAGTTATTACTTGAACAGAGAAGCAGGAAAAATTTTATGTAATTATAGAAATACATTTGAATGAACTATGGGAAAAAGATGAGTGGGGTGAAAAATGAAGAGAGCATTTTAAATTCTATTAGGTATTTTGATGTATATCTTTCTATAAATTTTACTTAGGAAGACCAAGAATTTATCAATGACAAGAACAGTGTGAAATTATAGCAGACATTGTTCTCTTCCTCAAAAAATAAAATATCTTTTTATTGATAAATTATTTTGATATTGGTTTTCATGCTACAATATGAATAGTAAAGGTTGCACATATTGAATTATTCCACACATTCTAAGTAATACATCAGCATTATTTTTATAATAGAAGAAACTACTGTAACATTTTGTTCTATAGTAGCAGAATATAGATTTTATTTTTATATAATTTTAATCTATTAAATATTGTTTCCAATCTCCACTTTTATTAAAGGAGTATCAAATAATCTTGTTTGAACCATATATTTCTTATATCTTGTATCTATAATGTAGCATAATAGAATAACTTACTGCATGTAACAAAAACAATATATTTGGGTATATGTTTTGAATTTCTCATATGAGACATTCTTTAAAATATCTAGGAATCAATCTAACTAATGAGGTGAAAGACCTCTAATCTGAAAACTATAGCACTCTGAAAAAGAGGATAGAAGATGATATCAAAAAATGAAAAGACATATTTTGCTCCGGGATAGGAAGAACCAATATTGTCAAAATGGCTATACTCCAAAATCTACTATACAGATTCAACCAATCCCAATTGAAATCCCAACAGCATATCACAAAAGACCTAGAATAGCCAAAGCAATTGTAAGCAATAGGGACATGGTGGAGGGTATTACAACTCTGAACCTGAAACTATACTATAAAGTCACCGTGATAAAAACTGCATGGTACTGGCAAAGTAACAGACCTGAGGATCAATGGAATAGGCTAGAGGATCCAGAAACTACTCCAGATACACTGAGCCACCTCATCCTTTGACAAAGAAGCCAAAAATCCTCAATGGAGAAAAGATAACCTCTTTAACAAATGGTACTGGAAAAACTGGGCTTTTGCCAAAGACTAAAGCTAAACCTAGCTCTTTTACCATGTACCAAGCTAAAATCAAAGTGGATAAGAGACCTAAATATTAAAACAGATACTCTGAACTAGCTGCAAAACAGATTAGGTAAAACTCTTGAAGACATTGACTTAGGGAAAGACTTCTTGAACAAAACCTCTGTAGCACAGGAACTGGCAGAAGAAATTAGCAAATGGGACCACTTTCTTTTAAAAACCTCTACACAGCAAAGGAAACCACCAACAGAGTGAAAAGGTAGCCAACAATGTGGGAAAAAAATCTTTACCAGCTGTTCCTCAGACAAAGGACTACTATCTAGAATTTATAAAGAGCTTAAAAAAATCAGCCCAGGGCTGGGGAGTTAGCTCAGTGGTTCCGGCGCCTGTCTTGCAAGCGCAAGGACCTGGGTTTCATTCCCCGGTAACCACATCACAATACTGGGTGTGGAGACCCACACCCAGCAGCAACCAGTACCACATACCACAGTGCCAGGCGTGGTGGCTCACGCCTGTAATCCCAGCACTCGGGAGACAGAGGCAGGAGGATTGTGATGTGAGTTTGAGGCTGAGCTCAGGGCCAGCCTGAACCACAAAAGCGAGACTCTGTCTCAAAAAACCTTAAAAAA
Source organism: Petromus typicus (assembly GCA_004026965.1). Classification (NCBI taxonomy): domain Eukaryota; kingdom Metazoa; phylum Chordata; class Mammalia; order Rodentia; family Petromuridae; genus Petromus; species Petromus typicus. The sequence continues at coordinate 14,510 of PVIR01020666.1, read as the reverse complement.
AAAAATCAGCCCACCCAAATTTAGAGACCCAATTCAAAAATGGGCATCTGAAATGAACAGATACTTTTCAAGGAAGAAGTAAGAGCAGCTAAGAAATCTATTAAGAAATGTTCAACATCATTAGTCATTGGAGAGATGCAGATAAAAACAACACTGAGATTTCATTTCACTCAGCAAAGAATGGCTGCCATTTCAGAGTTAGCCAACAACAGATGTTGGCAAGGCTGCGGAGAAGAAGGAAGCCTTCTCCACTGTTGGTGGGACTTTAGATTTGTACAACCCCTGTGGAGATCAGTTTGAAGATACCTCAAAAAGCTAGGATTGGAGGTCCCATTTGACCCAGCCATCGCTCTGCTAGGTATATACACAAAAGAATTAAAAGATTCATATCACAGTGACATATGTGTATCCATGTTTACAGCAGCTCAGTTTGTGATTGCTACATCTTTGAAACAACCCAAATGTCCATCAACTGGAGACTCGATAAAATTCTGTGGTTCTACAGAATGGAGTATTATTCTGCCATAAAAATGATAATTTTGAACCATTTCTACTTAAATGGACACACCTTGGGGACATTCTCATAAGTAAAATAAATAGGTCACAGATGTGTAAATATTATATCTTTTCTCTGGTATGACAAAATGAAAATGTAAATGAGTTCTAGAATGTATGTTGTTTATTGTGAAATAGAAAATACTTAAAGTGAAATAGAGTGAAGAGAGAAAAATAATGAGATTATAACAAAAAAGAAAGGGAACAAAGTTTATGCTTATAGGGGTTGGGGTGATTGGATGGGTAGGACAATGGGAAAAATATGAAAACTAAGTTGTGTCATATATTGGTATAAATTCTCATTGAGTGCAATTATGATGTGTATATGTAATGTACGAATAAAGATTTCAAAAAAAAAGCTTTTAGTTGGGATAAGCTCATAAACTAGTTAACAATATATCTTGTACTCAATCCAAATTCTTTTGATTTGTAATTAGCCTTTTAATTCCTCATTATGAAGCAATAACAACAGAAATAAATCACATCTACTACCCTCCCAGTTTTAAAACAATTGTAGACAATTTATTGAGCTAATACTTTGAAACTGAGAGGGCATGGAAATGAGAAAATAGAAAAATATTTTTACTGGAGTGTTCTGAAAGAGCATTTCTAGATAAATATTTTAAAGAAGTCACATGAAATCTACAAAGTGTCAAAATGTTTTATAGATGTTATTAAGAGAGAATATTTCAGTTAAAGCAGATAACAGTTGAAAAAATTCTTGAGATAGATGTAAAAATCTAGCATCTATTAATTTAGTTGACAATAGAGTTAGAATAATTCACACTAAGTGGATGACAAAAAACTAGACATTGCAGCCTTTGAGTTAGAGATACTACCTGAAATATGATATATATGACCAGCTGACTTAAATTAGCAACACATGTCAAAAATAAATATTGCTCTTTTGCCGATTAGAATAAGATGATATGAAAAACTCCAAGAGAGGGCCAGGGATTTAGCTCAATGGTTCCAGCGCCTGTCTTGCAAGCGCAAGGACCCGGGATCAATCCCCGGTTAACCACATACCTATACTGGGTGTGGAGACTCACGCCCAGCAGCAACCAGTACCACACACCACAGTGCCGGGTGTGGTGGCTCACGCCTGTAATACCAGCACTAGGGAGGCAGAGGCAGGAGGATTGCTGTGATGAGTTTGAGGCTGAGCTCAGGGCCAGCCTGAACTACGAAGCGAGACCTTGTCTCTTAAAACAAAACAAACAAACAACAACAAAAAAAAAACTTCAGGAGAAGTACAAGACAAAATAAATGCTTAGTAAATAATAGCCACTGCCATTATATTAAGTTTGTATATTAAATTTGTTTATTACACAAATTGTACTGTTTTTTTCCTAATAACTATAGTGTTTTTTCACTCTAATCTTTTGTATCCAAAATAATGCTATCCAATCCTTCACAAGTTTATATTGTTTGGAAAAGACAATGAAAAAACTAATTTGAATAGACCTAACTGTAGGATGCATTACCTTCAACTACATAGAGAGAATACTTTTTGTTGTATTTGTTTTTCAAACAGAAAAGAAATTCTGTCACAAGAAATTTGTCCAAATTTCTAGTGCATATAATAATAACAATAATAATAATAATAAATAATAATAATAATGTTATTGTTATTATTAGTTTTTTGAGACAGAGTCTCACTTTTGCAGTTCAGGCTGGTCCTGAACTTAGCCTCAAATTTAGCAATCCTTCTGCCTCTGTCTCCTCAGTGCTAGGATACAGGAGTGAGCCATTAAGCCCAGCACTATGGTATGTGGTACTGATTGCTGGTGGACATTAATCATCACAGCCAGCAATGTTGTATATGGTTATCAGGGATTGAACCAGATACTCAGGTTCTTGGACTTGCAAGGCTGGTGCTGAAACCACTGAGCTAACTACCCAGCCTTGTATATTATTATTATTGTTATTATTATTATTATTATTATTATTACTAGTTTATTTTGAAAAATTATGTTGGAGGAGTTTGTAAATGCAATGGAGATGTAAGCAGAAAGGGGTACCTAGGTAAATTCTGAAATGTCACAGAGACAGAGAAATATAGTAACCCCATTTTTTAAAAAATTTTATTTATTTATTTATTTATTTTTTGAGAGAGTCTCAAAATACAAAGCTAGGCTACAGTTACAGGGTCTCACTTTGTATTTGTCGTTCAGGCTGGCCCTCAGCTCAGCCTCAAACTCACATCACAACAATCCTCCTGCCTCTGCCTCCGGAGTGCTGGGATTATAGGCGTGAGCCACCACGCCCGGCACTGTTAGTATGTGGTACTCCTTGCTGCTGGGTTTGAGTCTCCACATCCAGTATTGTATGTGGTTACTGGGGGATCAAACCTGGGGCCTTGCACTTGCAAGACAGGCGCCAGAACAACTGAGCTAAATCCCCAGCCCAGTAATCCCATTTCTTAACCACCCTCATAGGGTAATTAAATTCTCAATTGCAAGATGTTCAAAATACTATAGTTACAAAGAAGGAAATAATGTACCTAACTAATTTGTTTTTTTGACCTAAAAAGTAGGTGCTGCATTACATGGGAGTCTTCATTCTGTATAGATGTGGATGGCCACATGGCCACAGAAATGAAAATAATTGTTTCAGTTTATGACTTGTTTGCTGTTAGTTTCAAATTTTGTTCAACATTTTTCTTATACTTTTGGATCTTGCAAATTCTTCAACAGCCCATATGTTAGCATAATTGTCCCAGCCATGTTGCTATGGAGCAGTTATGGAGCCCTTAGGAGACACTGTGACTCCAGTGTGTGACTCTAGCTTTCTCTTTCACTTCCCAGGCAGGCTGGGTTATTTTGCTCCACTACACTCTCCATGCCATGATGTACCTATAGGGCTGAGTATCAGAATGAAACAGACTGACTTATACACTAGGACATCCCAAATTCTGACCCAAAGAAACCTTTTTCCTCTCTGTAATTTGATTTATCTCAGGTATATGTTGTAGTAGTAGAGAGATGACTAATACAAATTTCAGGAAAAAGCCAAGTGTTGATGTGATGTTCACATGACTCAGTTAAATTTTGTAGCTAGCAATAATAATTAAATCATTGAATAATTAATAATTAAGTTAGGAAGATTTACCATCTCTCTACCATTATCGCTGCCAGTTTAATTATTTTAATAATAAACTTAAAATCTATTTAAGCAATCAAATTGCATAAAATACACTTATACAAAAAATTACATTCACTGGACCTATGATGCCATCCATAATCTAGTCTATAATTCTCTATCTTTTGAGCTAATGCTCAGAATCTAGGAAAGAAAAGTCTAGTCAAGAAGAAAAAAAAATTTTTTTTGGTATCCAAACTTCACTACAAATGATAAAACTACCGAATTTCCTTTAGAAATTCTAAACTCAAGAGCATAGACTAGTTCAACCACTGTGGAGGTTAGTATGGAGATTCCTCAAGAAACTAGGATTAGAGGTCCCATTTGACTCTGCTATTCCTCTGCTAGGGTACACACAAAAGAACTGAGATTCATATCACAATGACATATGTGCACCTATGTTTAGAACAGTTCAGTTTGTAATAGCTAAATCTTGTAAACAACCAAAATGTCCACCAACTGGAGACTGGATAAAGAAGATGTGATTCTTTTATAGAATGAAGTCTTACTCTGCCATAAAAATAATAAGGTTGAGTCATTCATACTCAAATAGATGCACCATCAGGATATCCTCATAAGTGAAATAAATAGTGCCAGATGTGTATATATCATATCTTTTCTCTGGTATGAGAAAATGAAGATGTAAATGAATTCTAATATGTAAAGTAGATACTGTGAAATGGAAAATATTTAAAAGGAAATGATGTGTAGGGGTAAGTAATGAGGGGAAAATAATGTGATGGTAATAAAAAAGGAAGCAAAGCTCATGTGTATAGAGGACAGGGGATTGTAGGATGAGTAGGAGAATGGGAAAAAATGAGAACTAAGTCATGTCATATACTGGTACAAATTCTCATTGCTGAATGCGACCATTATGTGTATATATATATAATGTACCAATAAAAATTTGAATTAAAAATGATGACATTTTGGAGTCTATAATCAGCAGAAACCATCATGTTCGCATAATGTTTTTGGTGATATGGGTTATTTTCTCTCCAAATCATGTTTCAATAACATTAACTTTTCTGAAGAAAAACTAATTCTAGTATCTTTTACCCCAATTAATTTTTCAGTGATTGTTTTCAGAGATAAGCTTTTGCAAGCATTTATAAATGTTTCAATACAACTGAGATTTCAGAATATGTTATTGAGATTTATGTGTAGGGGATCATTGAATGTCACCTCAGAAATTACATTGCTGAGAGAGAGAACAAAGTTATGAGCTGAAGAAGGAGGTAAACCACAACACAGATATATCTGTGGTCTCAAGTGATTTTATGAATAAAATTTATAACTGGAGTGAGTTGGCTGAAGGCAACTCATTTAGCATTCATATCATCTACCATAAGCAGTTTCTTAAAGTGCAAAGATAAGAAACTATTCAGAGTGGAAAGTGAGAGTTCAGTTTGACTAAAAAAAAAAAAAAATCTCAAAGAAAAGAGTTGGGTGTGTGTTTTCCAAAGTCAATAACACCAGAAGAAAGCTCTGTTGTCCTTACTACAACTGTACATAGAGCCTGGAGACATTCACTATGGCTGATTTGTGCTGCTGAAATCCACAATTATTGTATAATAAGTATCATATGATGAGGAAAGTGTGCCAGGTATTTTGCTTAGACTCTTTTAAAAAGCAAGAACAAAGAAAAATAAATAAATAATGTTGAAACCTGCTGCAGCCTGAGTCTGTGTTGTTAACTCAGTGACAATGCTCTGGTCTTGCACGAGCAAGAGTCTGAGTTCAATTTCTGATACTGGAAAAAAGAAAAAGAAAGAATGGAAGAAAGACAGAAAAAGAAACAAAGACAGAAAGAGAGAGAAAGAAAGAAAGGAGGATAGAAAAAGAAAAAAGAAAGAGAAAGAAAGAAAGCAACAAAAAAAGAAAAAGAAAGAATTACAGTCTTCACCGTGAGCCTATTTTCAAGACCACAACTGGTAACAAAAACTCTGTTTTCTTTTATCAACTGGAGTTCATCCTACCCTAATGTATCATCTCTGGAATTTGGAGCAGTGACATAGACTCTTCTCTCTGTAGTTCAGAGCTATAGTCACCAAGCCCTTCTCATGCTGCACTTTAAATTTTAAATTGTACCCATACTGACCTAAAATTTAAAATGGTTAAATGAGTATAAGAGACTTCAAGAAGCTCACCTGATGAGCGGGATGGTAATGGACATGTGATAATGCATTTGTCTCTTTAGAGACAAATCCTTGCTTTGAAATATTTACTGCATTCTATAGTGAGATAATGTTACTGAGCCTAATTTAAAGCTACCAGTACCACACAAATGAATGAAAAGGGGGGGATAAATGTATAATGGGCTATAGGGGCACGTGACTCATTTAGATTTTGTATCAGAATTCTTTCAAGAATTAACACCAACATGCCGCTGCCAAGATATTCTGCATATGATGCAACTCTCTCCTTGTTACCTGCATAGCAGCAGCTGTACTTCCAGTGGATGTTCAGAGTCAATAACCTGCGGATCTCTTCGCAAAATGCCTAGATATTTGGGTCTAAGTCATAACTCAAAATGTAATACTTCCTCTCTTGATAGTAGAACAGATTTTCCTCAGAGAACAAAGACTACATTCTTGAGCTTAGACAGAAAACAAAACTCTTCCAGTTTATCATAGAAGTGAGAATAAGCATACAATGTCCCACTGTTATCCTGTTACACGACATCTGTGTTTTACCTGCCAGAGAGACTTAACACTGTGAAGCTGCTTTAGAGCATAGTAACTGCTGCTCTGAAGAAAACTGCCTCTGAACTGAATTCACAGTATTTTTAGAGTCTTCTACTCCCCTATAAGAATGCCAGCTGTGGAAGATATGACATGTGGGAGAAAAAGCAGATCCCATCAATACACAAGATACAACATTCCTCAATTTTACAAAAGAGTTGCCTACATCTGTAGTAATGTTATCTTTCATCTCATACCAGAGGCTCTCAGAAGAGGAAAAAAAAGAACTTCATTATGTTCACTTCCGTCTGAGTCACTGACCTGTTCAGTGTGGAAAAGACTCAAAATAATTAACTCACAATTAAATGGTATCAGTTATAGAAGAGATGAAATCAGGTCTTTATTGTTCATAAGTCTAATATTATCAGAAGCAGCAGATAAAGTTCTTAGCTTCAAATATATTCTCTGCCTTCATCCATGGGTACTCAGAGTTACTTACATACCTGATACCAACATGCTGAGCCATCTTATCTACTTGGTTGATTTATAGCACTTTGAAGGTAACTGCTCTCATTGGAGATAATGTGTGATTAAAAGATTTACATATGTATTTAAAGAAAAGAGTAATAACAAAGCCTATTTATATGGGGGTTTGGGAGGGCAGGGGAGTGGATAAATGAGAATTAAGTTATGTCATCTATTGGTACAAATTCTCAATGTCGATTGTGGATCATAACATGTATATAAAATGTAGCAATAAAATCAATTCTAAAACAAAACTATTTTAAAAACTCCAAAGAATTAAGTTCTTGTTTTTAAATTTTTACTTTTATTAGTATGTGAGTCCAGTATGTACTTTTTACATTCATCTTAGGAATTTGCATATCTATATAATTTAATTCTTTTTATGTTGACTTCTTGTCCATATCTTGGACCTTTTGCAAAAGATATATCTCTTTATCTTCTATTAACTTTAACTTGTGATCTAGATTTTTCCAGAAGAAAAATCATAGGATATTTAAGCTTATAAATTTATTTTATTTCACTTATAATTTGTATTGAATTTTCTCTTTTGAAAACACACTTCAAAGTCGAAAACATATTTTAGTGAACGTGCTTTGAGAATAATTCTCTCTAGCATGCTACCTGTTTCTGAAGTCATTCACACTTTACTTACTATTCTTGACATTTGTTTATTGGTGAGAATAAATATATGCAAGCGTAGGATGATTTGCAGGAAATATAGACTGACTCTATTTCCAATTTTTCTTCCTTTGACTTATCATTTGTTGATGTCTTTATGATGTAGATATGTTGACAGGATTCCTCTGGATGACCTACAGCTACATGAAGACTTCCGCATATTTTATACAACTCTCCATAAAACTGTCTCCAGCATTATAAACCCCATCTTACTCATGCTATTGTGTGCAAAAAGAATAGAACTACTACATAGGAAGAATTTACTTCGGGATCCATAGCAGTGACAAAAATATAAAATGCACAAGTCCAGTGTGCTTTACACAGCAGTGAGTATGGTTAATCATTAACCACACATATAAATTACATCATTATGATTATTGCTGTACTATTTCATCACAGCCATGCTATACTGTATGCAACTATCTGTGTACATATGTTCCTAACTCTTTTCTCTACTAGAGTTTTGTGATAGTTTACGATAGCAAGAATAAAAAAGCATTGTATTTTGAGAACATTTATCTGACTATAAAAGACATTTTTATTTTCAATTTGGGGGGTAGCCTAGTAAGATGCAGCCTGTGGAATGACTGATAAAATATTCTTTCTTGTTCCATGCCAGCATCATGGAAAGATTCTTTGAGAGAAATGAAACCAAGTGAATTTTGACTACACGTAGCTTTCATTCCATGTGAAAAGATAGAGCATCAGAACAAATGTTTTGGAGCCTATTATCTCCATGTCTCTTTGTGATCTTCATCTTCTCTTCAGTTTAGACAGTGTATCCTTCCACGTGTGATGTAATTGGCTTTGGGAATTTAGGGATGTATTGTTTCCCAGTGCAAGCCTCCAGGGGGACCTTGTGCACTTTTCTTGACTGCTTTGTTCTTTGGTGTCTTCCATACTTACATCACTGGTCTGATGAAATAAGAGAAGCAAGTGGACCACAACTGACTGTATGTGAATCTAGTTAAAAGTGTACAGTACTCCTACTTATCAAGTAACTCAAGGTTCAGGATCAATATATACCTCATGTTAGACATCACTTAGGTTTTTCTATTAGCTATACTGTATTCTATACAGTATATTCTAGTAGAATGATGAAACAAAGCAGTTTTAATATTATATTCAACTAAGTTAGGTAGAAATTAATATGCAATAAGATATGGACAAGCTCTTGAGGAAGTCAACGCAGAAGAAGCAGACTTATCAGAACTATGGAGATGCACCTGAAAAAGGCAAGATCTTTTAAGGTACAATGGCAGACTTTCTTACAGGATGCAAATTCAATATTGTGATGCAATTAGTAGCACCCTGCACATTAAGTTGGTAAATGCATCAGACACCCACTGGCTAACTAGAGCAACTAGATCTATCTCTTCCTCAACATGTTCCTCCTTTAGAAGTTACAGATAAGCCATGGTTAGTGATGTCAGCCATACATTCCGTGCCCTGCCTCCTTATTGAATTGACATTAGCTAAGTGATTATACCTATAACCTTACTGGTTGACTTTAACCTGTTGCATCCACATGCATCTTAATGTAAATTACCCCTGATGAGGCATCAGTGGCAAACCATTTGTAGGACTCCTCTTATTTTTCAGGGGAGCTATCTCAATAAATCTTTTCTACTCTTAATCTCCCTGTTCTTTTGGAATTCCTTCTTGGAGTTTTGGAGGCATCAACTTGTCAAATCTAGCAGCTTGGATCCGTATTTCTCCTATATCACCATAACATTTTAAATGGTAATAATTGCCAAGGAGAAAGTAAAAAAACAAAACAAAACAAAAAAACTAAAGCAGATCAATGAAGAAAGGTTAAATTTAATACAAATTCATTGAGAACGTGTCCTAAGTGAAGGGAAATTTGGGTAGAAGTTGTGAATAAAGTGAGAATTCCAATTTAACATTCCCTTTGGCTTACTTATACACTAGAAAGACCTGTTTTCTATTTCTGAGCCTCTCCTTTTCGTGACTTTACAATACTGACTTTAGAAAATTTGTAATTATAAATTATTTTTTTTGAGACAGTGTCTCTCTACTTGTAGTTCATTCTGGCTCTGAACTCAAAACATAGCCCAGGAATGCCTCAAACTCTTGGCAGTCCTCCTGCCTCTGCCTCCTGAATTCTGGGATTACAGGAGTGAGCCACTTTGCCCAGCATTGTGGTATGTGGCACCAGGATCGAACTCGGGACCTTGCACTTACTAGGCAGGCCACCACTAAGCTAAATCCCTGGGCTCTGTAATTGTAAATTATGTTTCTTTGAGATGAAAATTTTATGACAGCTTCATTGCAATTGTACAGCCAAGGAGTATCTGATTTGAAGGACAAAAGGGTAATCCTTTTGAAATTTAATCATTAAAGACATATACCCTCCTAGATGTCAGCATTTCTGTGGGAGCATACTATTCAGACATAGCTCTAAAGTATGAAACTATCTCCTGTCTTTGAGACAGCAGAAAGTTTAATTGTAATTTAATTTTTTTTCAGCAGTAGGAATCAAACTTAGGACCTTGTATATCCCAGACAGGTGCAGTGTCACTAAGCTAAATACATATCTCCTGAAAAAGTTTAATTTTAATGTCTATATTACTTCAGTATAAAAATCAATTTGCTAGTGGTTGAGAATTAGTGAATTTAAACAAATAATATAAATTAATAAGATCCATTTTTTTTACATGAGGAACATAATAACAACTTGTGAATCATTGAAAGGTTTTAATATTAAGAACAGAACCATCTACAGGCATAAGCCATACAAGAAAATCATGAAATATCTAATGTATAAGGATAAAAACATAGAAGGAGATTATTTGAAAGGAAAGAAAGACAAAACAAATTATTGGAGTGTGAGTGGGAAAAAAAGGCAGAGTACAAAGAAAAGAGTGAAGAATTTGTGAGAAATTAAGTACCTGTATGACAATTGCACTTTTTCTGTCAAAAATGACTTTCGGTGTAATCCACAAGCCAGTGAGCATGTTTATCTTGTTTCAAATTTCAGACAGTTTGCTTGGGAAATATTAAGACTACTCTGCAAATTTTCCCCTTACTTATTTTCTTGTATAACAACTGTTTTCTCTCATGGCATGATCAAATTCATTAAATGTATTTTAAATATATATGTCACAATTTCCCCAGCATAAGATTTGTGTGCCTTGTAATGACACTAATATAAAATACTAACTAAAATAGCGATCCATCTATATTTAATATGGATTTTATTCACTGAAAACATACTTCGGTGCTTCTTGGGTTAGAACTATTCTCTGACTAGAAATGAGTTATCTAATAATAGTTTGAGCTCTAGGGTTCTGGGCACCAGAAGGGATTCACACGATTCTTCTGATCTATAGTGAGTTCATCTGGGTTGGTGTCCTTGACTTCAGCTACTCAAGCACTGGCTCCTCCTGATTATCTTTCTCAATTGCTAGTGTCAGTTCAATCTCATGGGAGAAAGGATGCCATAGATAAAGTATTCATGTCCCCCTTATATGGCCCCATCTATGGACTTTTGGGAAATATATGGGTGAAGTAAAAAATGAAATCTTCATTCTGCTCCTCCAAATATGTCTTAAAACCCAACAAGAGACAAAACAATCAATTTGTTAATGAAATAATATATTTTATAATAATTGTTCTCACATTCTCTCAGTAACTCAGCCTCCAACTAGAGATGCCAGATTGAATCAGTAATGAAAATCATGTATGTAAGAATCACATACTTTGTTCATAGTAAATATTATTGTGTATTAGGAGATAAAAAGAAAATTATAGGAATAATCATTATAAATAATTGAAGGAAATTCAGCTATGAAAAATGGCACTCAAGGAGACAAGGTACATACATATCCTATTTAGAAAAAAAGTTATGTTGTGGTCTACCTATATGGAAACCAAATTGCTGCTGAGTGGCTGCTCACATGCCGAGAACAGAGTTCACCAGGATTCTCTTTTCCTGAGAAACGAAGGAAACCTCGTGAGTAAGGATGCCTTTTTACTGAACAGAGATTTAAGGTACAAACAAAGATAATGGTCTATTATGAGATTTATGCCACTGTGAACACAGCCAGTATCTGTCTCAAATCATTAGAAATTGGTTGAATATTATGAAATTTAGCTAAAATTTCATATTAATTATGAAGTGTTATGATGATAATCAATGATTTCCAGAAAACATTCTTTACTGTCTACGAAGCAGCAACATCAAGGAGAATTAATCCACATTTTCTCTATTTTTGATAACAAACAATTGAAGCAAATGAGGAAAAAACAGAAGCAAAAAAAATACTAGTACATTCTAGTACTAGTACTAGTGATACAAGGAAATATAGAAAGTTTAATTGTAAATAAGACTAAGCAAGGAAGTAATTTCAGTCATTTTTATGGGCAGAACAAACTAATGTATGTATAAATGGCATGTTTGTTTACTAAGATATATACATAAATATATTACATATCATATATGTATACAGTGTATGTATTTATAATATACTATATACATGTATGTTTTATATTTTTCTTACATATATATTATATATGTATATTATATGTACACACATATACATATATTATATATCATATATTATATGTATATAATATATAATATATCATGTATATAATATATATAATACACATACACATATATATACATATATGCATGTAGTCCTTTTTTCCAATGCCAGGAATCAAACTCAGAACCTTGCACTTGCCAGGAAGGCATAGTAGCACTGAGCCACATTCCTGTACTAAAATATAGTTTAAGATTGATGGATTCCATTATTTTGCTGTTGTTATTATTCCCTTCCTTGCAGAGAACATCTGTCCTTTTTGAACTGTTCCCTGAGAATCCATAGCCCACTGGGTGGGTTGAGGTGTCCAGTAGGAAACAGGTAGCAGTGAAGACAGCAGTGATAGAAAAAGATGGATAATGTACAAATGTGACAGAACTGTTTATCATGAGGCAACAGCCCAAGTTTCCTGAGCAAGAAAAAAGAAAGTTTCACAGCACAAACAGAAATAGTAAAAATGGAGTGAGTAGAAGAGATATGAAGAAAAGAAATGCTCTAGCCTGAATAACACCAATGACAGTACTTTACCTGGCAAATTTGCAATATTTCCTTTGTACTTCTCTAAGATATTTTGTGTCAAAGAACAAAGACTAGGGCTCTGTCTCCAATAGGATGAAAAAGTTAGCTGATAACATTCTCAGGTTTCCATGGTGAAGTCAGAAACATGAAAATTTCCAGTCCCCAATAATCACAGATGAAGAGCCTCAGGTAGCCTGCGCACTGGCGGACAGTCGGGACGCTCCTGTGCAGAGCTCCTCAGGTGCAGCTGTGCTGGTTGGAAAAATGATGCTGTTTAGGCTAATGAGGCAAAACAGAATAAAGGCCAAAGTAATTCAGCAGAGAGGATCTTCAATGCACAGCTGTATCAGCTTCTGCCTCTTTTTCCACCTGGTCTCCATTTTTTCTCTGTGTAATCTATTTGCCTCTCTACAGGACCCATTAACATTATCTGACTGCAGCCCAAGCTGATATTGAGTATTTGATGTGAGGACCCTAAAAACTGATCAAATTTGAGTTTGTCTTCTTGGTGCTTTCTAAACTAAAGTTAAGTATGTGTGTCAAATCTCAAAATCCATCGAATGTACAGGCATCAGGCTAGCTTGTAAATCTCCATCTAAATTACCAAACAGCTGCACTTGTCTTCCAACTCTACATGCACAGAGAGATATAGTTGATTTTTAGGTGGATACAATAGCTATGGTATTTGTTGAAGCTTTAAAAGACGAGAAGCGGAAAACTTTTCTGTTTTCCTTATATGTGAATAAAATTTGGGTGGAAAATCCAGATAAACAGATGGTTTTATCCTTATTAATGTTGATTGAGAAATCTGACCAAACGAGAGCGCTTATATTTGGTACCCAAATTAAAACGTTTACCATTTTAGTCACTGGCACAACTGGACAATTTGTGGTTTTCACGAATGGCAGATATTTTACTCTACAGCATACTGCAATGCATATGCCTTCAGGTTAGGGAAGATAACAACCCAAATACAATACTATGACATTAGCAACAATCACAGCCTCTCACAATATCCTTAGAGCTTGGAGTGAAAACGTTGATGTTCTTCCAAATCCAGGGAAAAACATACACTAAAAGGACATTTCCTAAAGTAGAAAAACACTCCCATCCCAGAACCTCCATGTGGAAGTGATGCTCCTGTTTCTCCTCGTTTCCTCAACAGGCACCCTTTCCATAGGTCCCTCTATGAAAACTCAGGGGCACAGGCGGTCTGTGCCATAGGCACAGGGCAGAGAAAGAGCACCTTGGAATGACTCCAAGGCCAACACTCCCCACAGTATTGAGCACAGATTGAGCAGGAACACCTTCCCACAGCCTGAAGCCTGTTCCTCAGGGAACCGTGGAATGGCCTATACGTGAGCATGACGACCTGTTACACACACGTCTTTCACCTTGTGATTTTTTAAAACCAACATCACAAAGACCAGCTTTCATATTTCCATGAGGAAAATGTAAACGTATCTTATTTAACAATTTGTCAGAGTCTCTGGCTCCACTTTGAGTCACTGAATTGGTGAGTTCATCTGAATTTGAAGCCTTCCATTAATTACTTGATTTACAGAAATTCCTTTGTTTCACTTACAGACAATTTAATGACTGAAGGCACTTTGATTTCCTATATTTCACTCTTAAATTTCAATAGTCATATTTATATGATAATATGATGTATTCTCTTATTTTTATCAGGAATCTCTCTATTGGTGTTTAAGTCATTTGGATTGTAATTATTCTTATAATTTGATAAAACCATAAGAGCATATATTAATTTTCAAAAATCTAAAAAGTAGTATACAGAAAACTGTATTACTAATTTTGATATTTCAACTTAATTCAT
>PVIR01020665.1:0-30348 GCA_004026965.1 Petromus typicus | reverse complement strand
AAAAAAAAAAAAAAAATTATACGGTAGGAAGAGGAGTTTTATGGTTTCCCCTACTAGTGTCTCAGGTTATGTTATTTCTTATTTAGCTTATCATGAATTAGAGATAAATCTTTTCATCTTACACTAAAAAGTGTAATCTGCATACTATGTCTGAGAACTTGTTAGAAACACAAAAGAGGTCTCATTTGAGACCTGCTAAACCAAACACTATGTTTTTGGAAGATCTCTGTGCAATTCTTTTTTACATTTGGAAGTTTGAGAAGCACTGATTTAGTACAATTTACTACTTAAGTAAGATACCTGAAAGTCATTTTTTATAGCTTTTTCATAGTTTGGCTTCAGAGCTATGTTATCTGTTGCTGTAGAAAGAATATAAATAATATATTGTTGTTTTTATTTCTAATTGATAATTGAAAGAACTTGAGTTTTTTAAAGGATGTTGTTAGTTCTAAGATATATGTCTTCATTGTTCTTATAAATTTCTACAAAGTTCATGCAAAATATTATTTTATTCCTTATATAGTGAAACAGCTAACATGTAAGTAAATTTTTTCTGAGCTTTACCATATGCAAATAAGACATCTATGCCACGATATGAAAATAGCCATTTGCAAGTTATGAGACAACTTTGACATACTGTCACAATAGCAGATGATGATGCAAGAAAAGGTTATCCTTGACTTAGTTCTTAACTAAAAACCTGCTCTAGAGCCGGCAAGATTCTGTGGCTTTATATTTATAATCCAAGTTGGCTTGGATTATCTTGTTCAAGAGATACTCACCTTGTTGGCCAGTCCACTGTTTAACCACCATCCTTTCTTTTATAACCAGATTTGTCAAACTGGAATGTACTTCATCTAATAAATATCATCTGTATTCTCCTACTACACTACTGTATGCTGTTTTCTGCTTTGAAATTATTTAACTGGGGAGGATTGTTTGTTTTATTTGTGGTCATAGGCATCAAAACCAGAGCCTTGCATATGCTAGGCAAGCAGTCTACCACTGAGCTACATCCTCAGACCTGAAATTGTTTTGCATTACTTATATAGATATTTTTCCTAATTTTTAAAGCCATTCTTCTAATAGGTAATTGTTAATGTTTTTATTGTAAAAAGTAATTGTTAATTACTATAACTATAATTATTAACTATAACATTCCCACTATAACATTGTCTGTGGGAATTTTTACTTAGCTTATTAAGTAGAACCCCATTGCCATTTTCCTGTAGATCAAAAGTGCATCAGTAGTATTAAATGACTTACTCTATTAAAGAAGGAAATTTAAGGAGCTGTGATATCCTACATTTGTCACTCAGTAGCCATTAGAAATTACCTTGTAATGCACTTTTGCTTTTGTTGTTTTTGCTCGTATGCTTGTTTTTCAATTAAAAGAAAATATATCTTTCAGGAAATTAATAAATTTAACATGATAAAATTAATGATAATTTAATAATTTATAAAAGTATAATATTTTTAAAATTATTATATAATGTAAACCTTGCAGCAGTACTTTCTTTAATCTGAAACTTGTCCTGTTTGTGTTTGCAGTTTTATTTCAGAGCTCTGTTTATTTTCACAGTAGATGTGTTTAAGTAGCTTAAATTGTTATAGGAAAACTTAAATATATTGAACTAAAAAATTCAAAAACTAAGTGTAAAACTAATGCGTTTGCTATTGTTGTTGAAACTTCAAATGCTATTGTTATATAAAAAGTTGGTAAATAAACCTAGCTAGTTCAGCAATTAATAACCAACCAACCAATTGCTTAGGCCATTTTCCAAGGTAAAATAAATTAGCCATATAATTATGAAAGGAAATAGATGCTGTATCTGAAGATGGTTTTATTAAAAACCTCCAATTCATGTTAAAAAATGTATACTTAATTTTGCTTATATCTTGAATATATTACATTTAGTCAAGTCATTTTTTCTAGCACTCCAAAGGACAATAACTAAGGTTTGCTAACCTATATAGTTATTAGCAAATTATAGTAAAGGTTTAGTAACAGTTCTCCAAGGGTATATTTGTTCTTCTACTTGGACAACTGATAAAGTTCTTCTTAAAGGAAACTTAGTAAATGTGAAATCTAGGATGAGTTTCCAGATCTTTGTCATTCTGGGCTGAAAGTTAATAATGTTAAGAAAGTACCTGAATTATAATGTAAATGAAAAGATGAGGATATGAGATGAGAATACCAGTGTCAAAATTTCAGCTTATTTTATATCAAGCCTGAAGCTCATACATTGTAACAGGTACATATCTCTTAAAATATAAACTGCAGAGCTTTTGTTGCTTTTACTAGTTTGCAGAGAAAATAATTCATTGTGAATCAGTGTGTGTTAAAACAACTTCTGTTACCACATTTTGGGTGTTTTATATTATGTGTTATCAAGCTGTGTTTTTGTGTTTTATTTTAGCTTATTTGCACTAATCTTGATGAACTCAGGGAATTAATCACAAAAATCGAGAATGAACTCAAAGATCTGGAAAACAGTAGAAAAAAATCGGTAGGTGTTAATCCAAAAGTTGTATCTGTTATTGTCAGCATTAAATTTATTCCTGCTTTTTTTCTAAAGCCTCTTAAAAATTTTGTTCTGGATTACATGGAAATTGTCAATGAAAGATAGAAACATTATATTATTTCTCCTGTGTGATCTAATTTTCATTTTTAATAGTAAAAAATGGTGCGAGAGAAAATTAGTTTTGTTTGCCTGGTTTATATCAGGTTATAGTTTTAGATATTTCCCAATATACTGATAGGTTGTTTTTTGACTGGTAGTTTTTTTAGAAGTCGTTTATCTTGCAAATATTCTTAATTACTAATTACATAATAAAAAATTTGTTGTATAGTAACAAAATTTTAATTAAGTGTAATATCAAAATGGATGTAAATTGTTTATTGAGCCCAAGATACTTTTGATTCTTACTAGTGTGACTTTTTAGAGAACCTTATTCTAAATTCATACTTAAGCTTTACTTTTCCTTTCTATTTTTTCATTTTTCTTAAGACACTACAATATAAGGGTGCTCGATCCTCCCCAGTTGGTATAGCAGTTTTGTTATTTATTAAGTCAGTGTTGTAATACCCATTAATTGGTATTTGTGGTTATGTCACAGACTTTAAACACAATTACCCACCTGTAAATAAATGGAAAAGGCTTTAAACATTGAAGAAACTTTCTGTGTTATGCCTCAAAAATGTTATGAAGCCACTTCTAGGTCTTTGCTCAGAACCTGTTAATGTAAATACATGTAAAATATGGTTAGTGATTCAGCAAGTTTAGGGCACAGATTTATAGTAATCATCTTTACCTGATTTAGAAAAGGTGATTTTTTACTTTGATTTGGTGAAGATTGGAAAGGAAGAGCTTGACATGCCATAAAAGTACAGCTTTTTAGGTTATTTAATGCTAGGGTAAAAGAACCTTATTTCACAAGTCTTTCAGTGAATTCTTGAAGTATTATTATAATCTAAGTGATAAAATAAGCATAATGATGATAGTCATCAATTAGAAATAAAACATGTTTAGGAATGCAAAAATCGAAAATATATTTGAGAAATATTTCCATTAATAATGTTTTAGATCCTTACTAAGTTCATATTTTCGTACATATTTAGGTATCTGGGAAATCTCTTAATATGAAAGATTGTTTAACTAAAATTTACAGTTATAATAAATACCTCAAAAATTTATATGACAGTATTTTCTGTGTAATCAGTAATTTTATTAAACTTACTGGATGTTTTGTGTACAGAATGGACTGGTTCTTCAGTAGAAAAGAATAATCTTCTATTTTTTAATTGATTTTATTGGTACATTTTATACATACACATTATAATCATAATCAACATTGAGAAATTGTACCAGTGCATGACACATCTTAATTCTAATTTTTTCCTACTCCTTACCCTTCCCACAACCCATTACCTCATATACAAGAATAGTCTTTTTAAAAATGAAGGTATCATTTTTTTACAAAAACTTTTTTGTTAATCATATTTTATGACTACAGAACTCTGTTAAATTTGCTGTTTCGTGCTGCAGTTCAACATAATTTGCTTCCATATTGTAAATTAGAAGTTTTTGTTTCTAATACATACTTTTCAATAGATGGTTTTAAGTATTTATAGCTTGTATTACAAATTTTTTTTAAAAAAATAATCTTTGTAAGCATTATAGGGTTTTTCTGTAAAACCTTTTTGCTGCTTCCACTGGGTGAACTGAAGGTGAGGTTTAAGCATATTGCCTTCCTTCATAGAATCAAGTAGAATAAAATGAAAAGAAAGCAAACAACATTTAGCTCATATGTTAGTCCATGAGGATATGCTTATGAGAAAATTTCAGGTTAGATATGATTAAATTTTGTATCACCAAACTTAACATGTAGCCATACAGCATACAGCAAGTAAACAGAAGTTTGGATATAAGCATTATTCCCTATTTTAAGGGAAAAAGAATGTGATAGTAATAAAAAAAAAAAGCTAATGTATATAGAGGATGTGGGGTTGCAGAGGAGGAGGGGAAAGGAGAAAAAATGAGAATAAAAGTCATGTTCTGGTACAAACTCTTAATGTTGAATGCAATGATGTGTATGCATAATGTACCAATAAAGATTTGAATTTAAAAAAAAACAAATCTGAGGAGTGTGGTAGTCATTTAATAGGGTATTCCACTTAACTAATTTTCTAGATAACTGAAATTCAGACCTTTAATACTAAAATCCTTATTTTAATAATTTCATGAAGAACTCTGACTCCTTATATTGAATGCAATTTAATCACCTTTTAATGACTTACAGGTTTTCATTGTGAATATTCATAATTATATTGATATCCTAATATCATATCAGTAGCTCTACCTGAATGAAAACTAAAAGGCTTTTCCTCCAGATATTTTTGAAGGATTTTGTTTGTGGTTTTGTTTTTGTTCTGTTGCTTACATTGCCAGTCTGTCAGTAAGCTGTCATCTTTTGTGTGTATCCATGTATTTGCCCTAGCTTTTATACAAGCAGGCACTCGTACTTATTAGAATTAGACTTGCAGTGAAAACATGAGAGAGTTCCTTAATGAAATGTATGAACTAGATGATGATAGTTATTTTAACTGATTCCTTTTCTGTAGCCTTCTTTCACTATTGCCAGGCTAATCCAATATTAATGTTATTCTTTATAAAAAGATATCACTATTAAAAATAAAATTGTATTTAGTATCTTATCAGCTTTTGTATCTTTAATGACTTCAGTAACAAAAGACTAGATATTCCATATAAATATTTTATTATCTTAAATGTTTTTTCTAAAGATAGAAATTATACATGTGATAAAAAATATGGAATCATTTAAATTTAAATTGTTCTTTTTCTAAAATCTTGAAGTGTATCATTTGGTTATTTGGGCTTTCTGATATGGACAGTCACAGCTATAGAGCTGCTTTCATTGTATCCCATATGTTCTGTTATTATTATTTCAGTCTAGAAACTAATTTTTTAGGTTTTTTTTTCTTGATCCATTCATTGAATCTATTTTTAAATTTCCATGTTTACATAATTTCTATGGTTTCTTTGGCCATTGCTTTGTAGTTTTATTGTGCTATAATCTGATGATGGTCATGAAATAATTTCCATTTTTTTGCATTTACTGACACATGTGCTAGTGAGGAGAATGTGTATCTTGTTAATGGGCGGAACATTCTATAACAGTCTATTAAATCCATTTGAAGGTGAGGTTCAATTCTAATTTGGGGGTAATTTTTGGTCTGGTTGATCTATTTATGACAATGAAGTTGAAATCTTCCATTATAAATATGTTGAAGTTTATCTGATCTTTTATGTCAAGTAATATTTATAAAGTTATATGTTTGGTGCATATATGCTTATAATTGCTATCACTTCCTGTTGAATTTTTCCTTTGACCATTAGGTAGTGACCTTGTGTCTTTTGATCAGTTTTGGCATGAAGTCCACTTTGTCTGAAAATAGACTGACTACTCTTGCTTGTATATGGGTTCTTATTGCATGGAATACTGCTTTTCATCCTTTTTTAGTCAGTAAATTTCTTTTTGGATTAAATGTATTTCCTGTATATAGCATATCATTAGATTTTATTTTTTTTTCTTTTAGCCAGTCTGTGTCTTTTGATTGCAGAATTGAGACCATTCACATTGAAAGTTATTATTGAAAGTTACTGACCTATTTTTGTGATTATTTCCCAATTACCAATTCTCTCTGTTCCTTTCCTCTCTGTGTGTCTCTGTCTGTCTGTCTCTTTCCCTCTCTTTCTCCCTCCATCTACCTCCTTAACACCACCGCCCCCTTCTGCTCAGCTCCTCAACATGTCTGGTATATTAATTTTATGAGACTATTTTTGGCATTGTTGTCTCTTTCTAGGATATCCTTGAGAATTTTTTAGAGTGCTTGGTGGCCATAAATTTCTTTAAGTGCTCTTTATCCTGAAAAGACTATTTCCCCATCATAGATAATCTTGAAGGATCTATTAGGCTAGGTTTGAAGTTTTCTTTTAGAGCTTGAAACACTTTAGTCCAAGATCTCTTGACTGTTAAGGTTTGTGTTGAGGGGGCTGGGGATTTAGCTCAGTGGTTCTGGTGCCTGCCTTGCAAGTGCAGGGTCCCTAGCTCAATCACCAGTAACCACATACCATCATGCTGGGCATGGTGAGCAATCAGTACCACATACCACAGTGCCGGGCAGGGTGGTTCACGTGTGTAATCTCAGCATTCGGGAGGCAGAGGCAGGAGGATTGCTGTGAGTTTGAGGCTTACCTGGGCTACATAGTGAGCTTTGGGCCAACCTGAACAAAGTGAGACCCTGTCTCAAAAAAAAAAAAAAAAAAAAAAAAAAAAAAAAAAAAAAAAAAAAAAAAAAAAGAAGAAGAAAAAAAATGCCCCCCCCACCAAAAAAAAGATTTGTGTTGAGAATTATGCTGTAATCCTAACTGGTTTGCCTCTGTAAATGATTTGTTGCTTTTCTCTATCAGCTTTCCAGATTTTTTCCCTTCTATTAAACTTCTAAGATTTTGACACTGATATGTCATGGTTAAGTTCTTTCCTGATTGTAGCTATTTGGGATCCTGTATGCCTCAGTTAGCTATGTGTTAAATTGTTTCCCCATCTTTGGAAAGTTTTCTGCTGTGATTTCTGTAACTAAATTTTTATATGCCATATTTTATCTGTCTTCTGATTTTTTTATTCCAGTTAATCTTTTATGAGTCTTTTTTTGAGTTATATGCTACTTGTTGGATCCATTTTTCATATTCTCTTATTTTTATGGCATTTCTGACAAGAATCTCCCATTAGACCCATCTTATAGTTCTGATACTCTACCTTCACAGTGATCACTTCTGTTGCCTATGCTTTCAATAGATTTTTTTTTTTTTTTTTTTTTTTTGAGACAGGGTCTTACTTTCTAGTTCAGGCTGGTCCTGAACTCAGCCTGGAACTCAGCAATCCTCCTGCCTCTGCCTCCCAAGTGCTAGGATTACAGATGTGAGCCACCACACCTGGCATAGTGGTATGTGGTACTGATTGGTGGTCAGTGTGAGTCTCCAAGCCCTGCATTGTTGTATTTGGTGACCGGGGATCAAACCCTAGCTCTTGCACTTGCAAAGCAGGTGCTGGAACCACTGAGCTAAATCCCTGCCCCTCAATAGAATCTTTTAATCTCCTAGGTTGCTGCTTTATACTTTTTTCATGATCTCTTAATTCTTTGCTAAACGTGTTACTTATGTTTTGTATTGTTTTCTGCTTAGCTAGCTTTTTCTTATTTACTCTTGTAAACTTGATTATTTTATTAAGTCCATTATCTCTTTAGTTATATCCTCTTTGAGCTTACTGAGTGCTTTTATGATATAGTTTTATCACATCATTTTGAATAGTTGAATTGACTTTTAATTTTCTTTGTGCCCCATAGTTCAGCTTTGATGGATCTGAGAGTTTTAGGAGAAGTATATTATTGCCTTGTTTTTGCATATTTCTATTGTTGCTAATTCTATTTGTTGTTGCTGTTGCTTAGTTTTGTTTTGTTTTGTCTTGTTGCTGAGTATCAGTGGTCAATTATAATGGAAAGATTTTGTTGTGAGTGTGGAGACCTCTTCAGTTAAGTATCCACTTTTCAATGATACACTCACTCTTGGTGTGGGTAACCACTGGGCTTGATCTGTCTCCCAAGATCCAACTACTTCCATTAATTTAGGGGGAAGGATGTGGTGTCACTGGCCCCTCACCCATTTCTTGTAGAATGGACCACAGTGTTATTATTGACACAAAAGCCATCCAGATATTTACATACAGGAAAAAAAAAAAAACAATAGCAACAACTGTTCCACCATGGTAATAGCAGCAAAATCAACAATAATCAAAGACAAACTGAATATTAACAAAGCACAAGAACCAATACTATGCTACCCTCAACAATAAGAAAGATCTACAATTACAGTATAAGTACTAAGACAAATCAAATACTGTATTTTCCTGAAAATAAGGTCTAACTGAAAAATAAGCAGTAGCATGCTTTTTCAGGATGCTTACAATAGGAGCCCTACTTGAATATTAAGCCCCAGTTAAAATTGTCAGCAAAATAAGTGCATGTATTACATCCATTACAATACATGACACGTGTTGAATTATAAAATATTAATATATAATTAAATATAGATAATGAGGTTGATATTAATACTTAATTGATAATACAAATTACAATTAAATATTTGTAAATACCCAAGTGGCCACCTTGTACAAGAGGTAAAGGCCCATGTAAACAAATGGATTTGAGACTTATTGCCAGATGACCAGAGTATAGACACAACACACAAGTAACTTGAACACTTTGATAACAAATGGACGTGGTTGTGTCTAATACAAATCTTTATAATACTTAATGTGCTGTAACAATGCACTACAATCTGGCTGCATATGGACAAGAAGTCCTCATTTAAGGAGAGCTCTATTATCGTGAGGCTGTAGTGAATGGTTGTACAGGAAGTGGAGTTGCAAGAAATTCAGGCTGGAATTTGGGGTTTGGGAGTTATGATGCTATTCCAGAAGAAGAAGAAGACATGATTTGAATAAATGTAGATTTCTATACATGAGTAAATATATGTTTTTGTAAATAAAGAAATGTAGATTGCTGTGCATGAGTAAATGTAGATTGCTGTACATGAAAAATAAGACATCCTCTAAACATAAGCTCTGTTTGTTGTATCTTTTAGAGCAAAAATTAATGTAAGACCTGGTCTTATTTTCAGGGAAAGTATGGTACTAAATATCTACTGAATACAAAACTATACCTCCACTAACAATAGAGATTTTCCAATAGTAATAATAGATACTAAACATCTAAAGATTAATACAACTCAATGACTGTGCTATTAAAGATGGAGCAGAGAATGGGAGAATCAAAAATTTGAAATAAGCAGTTCAAGATGAGAAGTAGGGAGATAAAAGAACTTATTGAGGAGTGAAATGACATTAATAGAACTAGGTAAAAGTCACAGAAAAGAACAAACAAGAAAGGAAAAATACAGCAAAATAAAAATATAAGAGAAATAAATTAGAAGGAGGATAAGAAGAACCTTAACCCTTTCCCCCCAAAAAAAAAGAAACACAATAAAAGGAAAAAAGGCTAATCAAAAAATTACCTCTGTAGTTTCGAATGAGGGATTTCTTCCCAAAATCTGGAGTTTTGGAATCCTGCAAGTCACAGTTTCGCTGCCTGACGTTACAGGCTGTAGGTTTATGAGGGCCACACCACGACCTCACAGGGCCCTCTGTGCATACACACCAAGCTATCGGCATGTTCACTTTTGTGGGTAAGGAAAGCATTCAGATCTTTTGTGCAAGATGTAGGCATTGGGAGAAGGATCAAGCAGACCCCAGAAAGCCAGTGCTTTCTGATCCATTTGTCTCTGCAAGCCACACTTGCAAGGGCCAGCTTTTCAGCACAGAGGGCCCTACCTTCCGGTGAGGTCTGTGTCTAGCATCCTCTGCCGCTCTCTTGTGTCTCGCTTTCATTCAGTTAATTTGGCAGACAACACTAGGAGCCTAGAGTGAACCTGTTCTGTGCTTGTTCTGGGTCACAGTCTTGAACAATTAAAATTAACCCCTTCCCAAATGCATCCTGAGTAAACCTCTCAAATATGGTGGGTGATGCTTTTGATTTTTTTCCTAACTTGAGCCTGCCCTACAAAAGTCCCTTTCTGAATTAAATGCCACCCTGTTTTTGCAGTTTACAATAACTGTGAGCTGACTGGGGAGGTAGCTCAGTGGTGCTACAACTGCCTGGCAAACACTAGCTTTGGGCTTTTCTGGGGCCAGCACTCTAGGTTGGTTGTTTCTGTCTGAAGCTGCTGATCCTCTGGACTTGTCTTCTTTCCCTGCTATTTGACCTCATCTCCTTCAGGTCAGTAGGTCAGCCAGTAAGTCAGTCAGTCTGCTGCCCTCTGCCAAGGGGAAACAAAATGAAGAACAGATAGATAGTTGGCTATAGTTTATAGATTAGCTCCAGCCAAAGCATGGAATACATGGCTGTGGATTTGACCAAGGACAAAAACTTACTTTAAAATCCATGTTTATAAATTAACATATTAATTTAAAAAATAAAAGAAATAAGAAAAGTTAATTTATGAGAAATGGTTAAATCAACACATCAAAAAGTATATCTAAATATATTGATCAGGAATCAAAATTATCTGCCATTGCCCAGGCTCCAAATCTTTGATTTCTAAGTTTTTAACGTGAGCCTGTTTTAAATCATACCTTCTTAATTTATAGTTTATTTTTAAAATTTGGAAAACATCTTGTTTTACTTCTTAAAATTTATACTTTGTGTTTCATAACTTACAGATTTTCGAAAGTGTTTCCATCTTTTCTCTACATGGAATAGTCCATACAAGGACTGGATATAAGGAAAAATGAAAGTTGGTCAACAAAAGATACTATAAGAAAAGAAACATGCCTGGACTATCTTTTTTCATAGACAAACTAAAACTTGTATGCAAGATCCTATCTTATCTAATATCTTTTAACAGTAAACACCTCTTCACTCATTCCTCCTTGAAACTTTTGGCAGTGTCAAAAGATATTTTTGGTTGTCACAGTTGAAGAGATGGTACAAGGTTTAACTGATAGGGATCAGTGATGTTATCGAACATCCCACATTGTAATGACCCTATAATATGTATGGCATATGTAAAATATATACGACATTCTTCACAACAAAGAATCACCCAACCCCAAATGTCAGTTTTCTGTGATTGCAAAACCCTAGTATAATCCCATATTTTGAAAAATAGGTGGAAATCAATGAAAAACTACCACATCATGTATTGAGAGCATTTTGTTAGATTGTGTCTTTCCAATTCAGACTTGTATTTGATGGAACATATGTCACTGTTAGCTTTTAACCTTCATAATCAGATATTTAAGAAAGACCTTTGACCTTACCTTCAGTTCAGTCTTAGTTGTCTTCAATCCATTATTATTGTGACTTCTAAGTTAGTTCATTATTTACATTTTACCTTCTTTAGCATAGGATTCATAGTTTAATCATTTTTTGTTCTTAAAAGTGAAGATAAAGTGAGGAAATGATACACAGGTAAATGGAAAAATATCATTAATCCATATGTAAAACTTACTACATGAATTTTTATGGATTCAAAATATAATTGTATAGTAAAAGCCTGATACGAGGCAAATAATTTATTGTATATAATCTTACTTCCTGACACAAAACATTTTACTCTATTATAATGCAGGCTTATGAAAATTTCTTTTTCTTGATTTTATATCCCACTTTCTTATAATTATGAATCTACGTTATTTAATAGCTAGTTATTTTTAGAGTGCAAAATTATTTTACTACAATATATTCAGAGAGCCCAATAACCCCTAGTTACCTTTATTTAATGACTTTGGTTGTAGATCTAGTTACTGTAAGCTCTTATTCTTAAAACTAGTATTTAAAACTTTGATAATTACTTCATTATATATGATGTTTTATTATTCTGGCTTTTTCTAGTAAACCAGTCAATGGTTAACAAAACTAAAAAGTATTTCAGCTATGAGAGGCACTTTGTCAGTAGTCATTTAAAGCTTTCGCACAACAGATTAAGTTTTCTTACCTATTTTAGTTATAGATAGATACTAATCTTATTTATTTGGCACATTATTTCCTGAATGTTTTTTATATGCTGTATATAGTAGTGGTGACTTGTTAGGAATCCAAAGTTAAGACCAAGTTTTGATCAGTGCATCACTGAAGAAAGAGGGAGAGAATTTTGAAATTTCTAGAATCAAATGAAAGTGAAACCACAACATACCAGAATCCTGGTGATATAGCAAAGGCATGTCTAAAGAGGGAAGTGTATAGCTGTGAATGCTTTCATCAGAAAATCAGAAAGAGGGCCAGGGATTTAGCTCCGTGGTTCCAGCACCTGTCTTGCAAGCACAGGGACCCGGGTTCAATCCCCGGTAACCACATACAGTATAGGTCGTGGAGACTTGCGCCCAGCAGCAACCAGTACCACATACCACAGTGCCAGGTGTGGTGGCTCATGCCTGTAATCCCAGCACTCAGGAGGCAGAGGCAGGAGGATTGCTGTGATGTGAGTTTGAGGCTGAGCTCAGGGCCAGCCTGAACCACAAAGCAAGACCTTGTCTCAAAGGAAAAAGAAAAATCAGAAAGATCTCAGTTAACCTACTCTGCCTCTCAAGGTCTTAGAAAAACAAGCATAAACCCAAACCAAACCCAACAGAAGGAAAAGAATAATGAAGATCAGAGTTTAAATTAATGAAAAGAACAATACAGATGATCAATGAAACAGAGTCAATTTTGAAAAAATAAACAAGACTGATAAGCTCTTAGGCAAAGTAACCAACAGAGAGAGAAGATCCAAATCAGTACAATTAGAAATAAAAATCTTTGCATGAACCAGACAGAAAGGAACACTTCCAGACTCAGTATTTGAAGCTAGTATCACTACACTAGGAGACATGAAGGACAAGGAGTCCTCTATACCAATATCTTTGACACAAATAGATGTAAATATCCTTAACAAAATACCTACAAGATGAATTCAGCACATTAAAAGATAATTACAATGATCAAGTTTCATTCTAGGGATGTTTTAGCATACTCAAATAAAAAAATGTAATACACAACATGCATAGAGTCCAGGTTAAAAAAAAAAAGTCACGGGCCGGGGATTTAGCTCAGTGGTTCTGGCGCCTGTCTTGCAAGCACAAGGACCGAGATCGATCCCCGGTAACCACATACAATACTGGGCGTGGAGACTCACCCCAGCAGCAACCAGTACCACATACCACAGTGCCGGGCGTGGTGGCTCACGCCTGTGATCCCAGCACTCAGGAGGCAGAGGCAGGAGGATTGTGATGTGAGTTGGAGGCTGAGCTCAGGGCCAGCCTGAAACTACAAAGCGAAACCCTGTCTCAAAAAAAACTAAAAAAAAAAACAAAAACCATGAAATGTAGAAAAAGCCTTCAACAAAATTGAACATCCCTTAGTGAAAAAAATCCCTAAGGTTTTGAAGGATCATTCCTTAATACAGTAAAGGCCATATCTAATAAACCCACAACCAACATCATTCTGGGGAAAACCTGAAGGCGTTTCATTTAAAATCAAGAACAAAACAAAGATGTACTCTTATCACTCCTATTAAATATATATCTTTAAATTTTAGTTAGAGCAATTAGGCAAGACAAAAATAAAGGAAATACAAATAAGACAAGTCAAATTATCCTTGTTCACAGACAAGATGATTCTGTATTTGAAAGACCCTGAAGACTCTATCAAAGGACTCTTAGAGCTGATAAACAAATTTACCAAAGTAGCATGTTATAAAATCACCATAAGAAAATGATCATTTGCTTTTCTGGACATCAACAATGGACTTGCTGAGAAATCAAGAAAACAGTTTCATTCATAATCATTTCAAATAAAGTATCTATGGATCAACCTAATCAATAGGTGGGAAGACCTCTGCAATGAAAATTTCAGAACACTGAAGAAATTGAAGAAGATACAGGAAGATAGGAAGACCTCCTGTGCTCATGCATTGACCATATTCCATATCATCAAAAGTGAACTACACATTCAACGCAGTCCTTATCAAGATACCAATGATAGGGCCAGGGATTTAGCTCTGTGGTTCCAGTGTCTGCTTTGCAAGCACAAGGTCCTGAGTTTGATCCCTGGCAACTACTACCACAATACTGGGCATGGTGCCTCACGCCTGTAATCCCAGCACTCAGGAGGCAGAGGCGGGAGGATTGCTATGAGTTTGAGGCTTGCCTGGGCTACATAGTGAGCTCAGGGCCAATCTGAACTACAAAAGTGAGACCATGTCTCAAAAAAAGATACCAATAATATTCTTCTCAGAACTAGATAAAACAATCCTAAGTACATGTGGAAACACAAAAAGCAATCCTAAACACGAAGAGCAAGACTAGAGACATCAAAATACCCGATTTCCAATTATACTGCAAAGCCATTGTAACAACAGTGTGGTACTGGCATTCAAAAGACACATAGACCAGTGGAATGGAATGGAAGACACAGAATCAAATCCAAATCCACAACTGCAAATATGTAGTGTGTAAAAACACACACTGAAGGCCAAGGATTTAGCTCACTAGTTCTGGCACCTGCCTTGCAAACACAAGGTTCCTAGTTTGATCCCTGGTAACCACATATAACAATGCCAGGCATGGTGACACAGAAATCAGTACTACATATCACACTGCCAGACGTGATTTCTCACACCTATAACCTGAGCACTTGGGAGGCAGAGGCAGGAGGATTGCTGTGAGTTTGAGGCTAGCCTGGGCTGCATAGTGAGCCAGCTTGAACTATAAAGCAAAACCCTGTCTCAAAAAAACAAAACAACAAAAAAAAAAAACACTGATGAGAAAGCAACCTCTTTAACAAACGATGCTAGAGAAAGTGGATATCACTTATAGAAGATATTCAATCCCTATCTCTCTTGTTTATAAAAATTAATAAAGACCTTGGTATAAGACTTGAAATTTTGAAACTGCTAACAGAAAACAGGAGAAATATTTAAACCCATAGGCATGGGCAAAGACTTCCTGAATAGGGTTCAAATGACATGGGAAATAGCAGGAAGATTCAACAAATGGAACAATAAACTAAAAATTTCAGCACAGCAAGGCAAACAATACAGAAACAATCTAGAGAAAAGAGTCTTTAATGACAGGATTAATATCTGAACATATTCAGAACTCAAAGTCTTAATACCAAACTCAAATATCCTCGTTAATAAATGGGAAGATGAACACTTCTCCAAAAAAGTACAAGTGGCTAGAAAATATATGAAAAAATGTTCAACATCTTTTGCCATTTGGAAAGTGCAAATCAAAACTACATTGGGACACTCGGGAGGCAGAGGCAGGAGGATTGCTGTGATGTGAGCTGGAGGCTGAGCTCAGGGCCAGCCTGAACCACAAAGTGAGACCCTGTCTCAAAAAAACCTAAAAAAAAAAAAAAAAAACCTACATTGGGAGTCATCTTCCCAGTCAGAATGACTACCAATAATGCAAACAATAAATGCTGGTGAGGAAGTTGGAGGTAAGATCCTTCTACAAAGCTAGTGAGAATATAAATTAGTGTAGCCTCTATGGGAATTAATATGAAGGATCCTCTAAAAACAAAACAAAACAAAAAAATACTTTACCTCTTCTGGTATGTATACCCAAAGGAATTAAAGTCATCATACTATAGAGATGGCTGCATTACCCATGTTCCTTGCAGCACAATTTACAGTAGACGAGATATGGTACCAGTCTGAGTATTTATCAGTAGATGAATGGGTAAAGAAATTGTGGTAGATAAGAAAGATATGGTAAAAGATTAAAAGTATTTTAACTCTCTCCGAGGTTCTAGAATGAACTACCAAGACAGGCATAGTGGTGTATACCCGTAATCCCAGCACTCAGAAGACTGAGGCAGCAGAACTGCCATGAGTTTGAGGCCAGCCTGGGCTACACAATAAGTTTATGGCAAAACTTAGATAAATATATATTTAGATGTAGGTGATGAATACCATTCAACCATAAGAAGAATAGAATGTTATAATGAATATGAAAATGATATGGAGATTATCATGTTAAGCAAAATAAGCCAGACTCAGAAAGACAAGCACCATATGTTCTGTCTCATGGATGGAATCCAAAAGATAGGGCAAGAAACTATTATGAGACAAGAGGGGAACAAGAGGGAGGGAAAACAGGATGTAAAGAGGGTAATTGAGATTTATATGATCAAATTATATGCATTGAACTCCCTAAAATGTAAAACAAGAGAAAGGAAGGGATGAAAATGATCAGATTATGTAATGTGCATATATGAATCTGCCAGGATGAAACTTATTAATCTGATAACCAGTATGCATTAAAAAGATGTGCAACATCTATTATGTATATATTATAAATTTCCTCAATGAACTACTTCCTATGACTGTGATCTGTCACTCAGTACAGAGTCATAAAAGAGAAAATTGCAGTGTTAGCATTATAGTGTTAATTGTATGCCTTTGTACTATTTCAGCATTCATTTAGAAATTTAATGGAAATATTGTGTATACTACACATTGTATTTGTTATAGGATGCCTTTAAAATAAAATACAATAAAGGATAGAGTCAGTGCCTGTAATCCTAGCACTTGTGAGGCTATGGCAGAAGATCACCACTAACTCAAGGCCAGCCTGAATTACGTAGCAAGACCTTGTCTCAATGAACCAAAAATAAAGTCTTAAGCAAAAATTTATCTCAAGAGAAAATAATAGCATATGGTAGTTCATTCTTTCTTTTGAGGCAGGGTCTCACTGTGTAGTTTAGTTTTGCCATAAACTTATTGTGTAGCCCAGGCTGGCCTCAAACTCATGGCAGTTCTGCTGCCTCAGTCTTCTGAGTGCTGGGATTACGGGTATACACCACTATGCCTGTCTTGGTAGTTCACTCTAGAACCTCGGAGAGAGTTAAAATACTTTTAATCTTTTACTATATTCATATATAAACATTTCATTATACTGTCAAAAGTAACACTTTTTCAAGGCACTGTATACCAACAAGATTAATGTGGTGTTTTGTTTCCTAAACTAGGAATATGCAGAAATATATGAATATGGTGATAGTTTCACTAGGTAAGCAATTAAAGAAATGGACACTTACTAAATATACTGTTACCCTTTTAAAGAAGAATGTATTAATAAAATACTTAATTCTTTATATATAGCCATTTAGACATTTGTACACTACTTTGGATATTACTAATGATTTTAAATATGTCATCATATAGGGATCCACTTGGCTTTTCTAAGTTATTTGCATTTTATTTGAAAACATTGATATTTAATCCCTTTTCTGTCACAGAATTTATGTCTGACAACCAAGCCTGTCATAAAATTTCATTTTTTAGTCCATGTTTCTGTTCTCTAACATTTATAAGCAAAACTACATAGGAAAAGTGGCTTTCCTACTTATGTATTTATGTTATACTTTTTTTCTTTTTGAGACAGGGTCTTGCTTTGTGATTATTGTGATTATTTATTATTTATGAGTTCAGGCTGGACCTAAGCTCAGCCTCAAACTCACATCACAGCAATCCTCCTGCCTCTGCTTCCTGAGTGCTGGGATTACAGGCGTGAGCCACCACACCTGGCACTGATTGCTGCTGTGTGTGAAGTCTCCACCCCAGTATTGTGTGAGGTTACCAGGGGATCAAACCCTGGCCCTTGCGCTTGCAAGACAGGCGCCAGAACCACTCAGCTCCCGCTTTGTCATACTTTTATATGTTGTTTCTCAAATTTTCACTTGATAAGAAAGTATCAGGTACAATGTGTTTTTAAGTGAAAATGTATAATAAATCCACAGTGGTAACTTTTCACATTTAGAAAAACATCATAGATTTATATATGGTTTTGCCTTTCTTATTGTATGACTGAGTACTGATACTGTTTTGGTTAGACATGACATTATAAGAAAATCTATGCAAATACTTAGATAGCTTGTATACCAAGTGACTTTCACCTAAGTTGAATATGTAAATTTATTGATGTGGTGAGGAGGCACATAATAAATCTAGAATTTATTTATTTTCCCTTGTTCTTCCTTTCAGGTATACAATGTCCCCAACATCAGTAGATTGCCAATTCCCTCTCCTTCAGCACCCTAGCCAGCATTATGCTGGTGCTGTCATATTCATTCCAGATTACTGCAACAGAATGGAGTTGTTCTTTAGTTTTAAGGTAAGTTCCCCCACACTCCTTTCATGCTCAAGATACAACTTTTTGTTTTAAAATATTGTGTAGTTTTGTAAGTTTTTTAGAAGTCTCTGATACCTTGTGATTATTTATTAGTTTATCATACTCAAACTTATAAAACTGCATAATATAATAAAGGACTTATCTTGTAGATCAGCTCCTTTTTGTAGTAATCTTAATGGAGTCCTTAAAACCTCTAAGGTTTGATAATGGGGTCATCTAAAGGAAAGGGAGCTGGCAATCTGCAGCTGTTGTGGACGTTGGATGAGAAAGCTATGAGAGGTAAGCGTCAAATTTAGACTGTCTCAGATGTTTTGAATTCCATGGTGTATGGTTTAAATTTATATTTTGTTCAACTGTATGATAGATTGACAAAGGAAAAATGGTACTTTACTTTTAAAATGACTTTTTGTAAATGTTTGAATTAACATCTTAGGAAGTTTTTTATACCTGAAAATAGTAAGAATTCTAACATTGAAAACAGTTCATCTGTCCCCATAATCATGTACCAATCTGTAAAGTCAAGACTAAAATTGTATACATGTATCATTAGATTTTTGTTAGAGAAAGTTATAGCACTGCTCCTCAAATGACTTTTTACTTTGTCCAGCTGCCATTCTTGGCTTTAGTTGTATTACAGTGCAGATTAAAATGATAGGGTATCATCTGTAAAATGTAAGGACCTCTTTCTCATGACATCAATATTCCTTGTGTTCAAAGAGAGGGAATCTTGCTGTTTTCTTTTTGTTTTATTTACTTGTAAATTATAGATGACTTCAGTTTTAACACTGTTGTAATTTTTTAATTAACAAAATAAATTTTAGAGTTTTTAAATTATTTTTTTTTTTGAGACAGGGTCTTGCTTTGTAGTTCAGGCTGACCCTGAGCTCAGCCTGCAACTCACATCATAGCAATCCTCCTGCCTCTGCCTCCCGAGTGCTGGGATTAGAGGCGTGAGCCACCACGCCCGGCACGGTGGTAGGTGGTACTGGTTGCTGCTGGGTTGAGTCTCCATGCCCAGTATTGTTATGTGGTTTCCAGGGATCGAACCTGGGTCCTTGCACTTGCAAGACAGGCGCCAGAACCACTGAGCTATATCCCCGGCCTAGAGTTTTTAAATTCTTGCATGACATAAATATCTATCGACTTGTTTAGAACTGGAGACCATCATGTTAAATGAAAGAAATCAGACTTAGAAAGTCATAAATAGAATTCTAATCTAAAATCTACATTTATGTTCAAATACTTTCCTGTGTGACTATAGACAGTTCTCTTCTATAAAATTATGCCCTCTGATTTCCCGTTTAACATTCAATAAATTTGCCCAAGAAACTATAAAATTATGCTTGTTCACTCAAAAACATTATTGCTGGTTTACAACAAATAGGTTAGTTTAAAGTTGAATAAATATTTCTTTGATTTTAAGTCACATTTTATGTTAGAGACGAGATGAGGCAGATTGTTACCTACTGTAATTTCTTTTAAAGAAACTCTCCTTTACATTAATTCATTGTCTATTATGCAACTTTGAGATCACTAATAAATAGAAAAGGATCATGTCATTGTTTTAATTTGATTTGGCTTGTATGCACCATGGTTTTTTGTTTTGTTGCAGTACTGGGAATTAAATCTAGGGCCTTCACACTGTACTGTGTCCCCAGACCTATTTTTATTTTGAGACAGAGTGTCACTGAGTTGACTGGGTTAGGCTTGGACTTGTTATTCTCCTGCCTCAGGCTTCCAAAGTGCTGAGATTATACCATATCCAGTTACAAGCTTAATGTTTTGACCAAATAAGACTGATGTATTAAACAAGCAGTCTGAATTTTTTCTAGCAGCAATTAAAGCCACTGATGCCATTCCCAGAGTAGTGATTTTCAGCCCCCTATGTTAATCAACATAAAAACTTATGGACTCTCATCCCCATGGCAGTATATAGAGATGCCCTTTGTTGAGGTTATTTTATCCTTTTTATGTTGTAGGCAGATACTTCATTCATCTTTACTTTCTATAGTTACATTATGAAAATAATAAACTTTTAAATACATTTTCTAATATTAAATGATTAAATATGCATTTTCAAATGACAAATGAAATACCATACCATCACTACATCCACTAGATAATACATCTTTAAAAAAGGAAGAAACATACAAAACATACAAAAAGATAGAAGGCCATAGACATTTCAAAACGGATCAGTGGGCAAGACAGAGTTATGTGAAAGTTAGAAATCTATTCTCTAATTAAAATTTGAGTTCCTTGCCTGCAGACTATTAATTCACTAGTATACTTTCTAGATATGTTAATTAAGATTAGTAATCAAGACATAAAGTCTTCTTAATCCTTTTTAAACTTGTCTGCAAAAATTAAGTTTTTAATTTAGCAATGAGGCACCATAGCTAAGAAGTATCTTGAAATAAAGATAATTAGCTGTGCAGAGTGTGCTCTCGCCTCGACCTCATTGCCACCAGGCTGTTCTAGAGAGCATGCCGCCAGTGATAACTCTGCAGCTGTCGTTTTGCTTGTAACCTCCAACAAGAAATTCAGTGTGCTTGGTGTTTCCTAGGCTTTTAATGTTTTTCCAACCAGTTGTACCACAAAGAGGATGTTTTCCTTTTTTTTCTTCTTCTTCCTTACGCTTTGAAAAAATTTACTTCCATTCTAATCATTTTACCTTTGAGCCAAATAGTAGTTGACTAGAAAAATGTTATTTACAGGTGTTGTTGAAAGAAAGAAATTACTTATTTCCTATTGCTTATTAAAACAAAACTCTGCCTCACTCTGCAGAGGATTTAGGATGACCTAAGTCTGTCTGCCTTTTTGTTGTCTTTAATTTATTTTCCTTAGGTGAAAGTTATTTCTTCTTAAGTTAATTGTTTATTGACTGAATAGTTATGGTTTTATGGGCTAGCAATAAGCACATTATATTATCTCATATAATTTCTTTGACAAACAAACTTTCAAGGTGAAACCCATTGTTAACTTGAGTCTTGTATTTTTAGAACACTTTCATGGAGGCTTAAAAAATGTGTAAAACAGAA
The DNA here is from genome assembly GCA_004026965.1 of Petromus typicus. Lineage (NCBI taxonomy): Eukaryota > Metazoa > Chordata > Mammalia > Rodentia > Petromuridae > Petromus > Petromus typicus. Next base: position 8,992 of record PVIR01020665.1, on the reverse strand, counting down.
ATTACTTTTCTTGGTAATTTTTTCTTAGTATTCTGATTTGTCATGCCACTAAAAAAACACAAAAGGCTTAGCAAATATAGGTTCCATATTCATGGTGTGCATGTTTTCCCAGATTTATCTAGTCTTCTAACAAGTAATTTTCCTTCTAAAATACAAAAATCTTAGCAATAGAAACATATGTATTTTGTGTAAGACACTTTGTTTCATAGCACAAAATTGTTTGATAAAACTGTAATATTAATCACTTAGGCATATATGTAACTATAATTTTCAAAGTGAAGTTTTATGTATGTAAAATTGGCAAATTTATGCACACATTTATACTTTATCCTCTTGATAGTGGTAACTTTTCTGCCTTACTATTCTATGTCTGTATAAATTGACAGCAGTTGTTTATAGAATGGAGTCTTAATTTTATACATGTTAAATGTGACCTATAACATAATTGTTTTTGTTAGAAATAAAGCATATGGATTGTATGATAATGTAAATTAAATCTGAAATATGTTTTAAAAAGTATAACAACATGATGATGCTAATAATAAGTATGGACCTACTAAAGAGAACCTGGGGTTGCCATAACTTTTGTAAGTTTTTTGTTTCTGCGGTAGTCAAATGACTCAATATATCATGGACTAGAGGATTTTATAACCTCTGTCAAGTTGAATTTAGTTTTGCACTTTTTAAGAAGTTATAATGTAGTTCTAAGAGTTTGGACTCCAGAATCACACAGATAAAAGTTCAAATCATTGAATTTAAATTATTTAAGGTCTCTAAGCTTTATTTTCATCATTTATGAAATGGATATAATAATGCATACATCTCAGAAAATTTTTCATAAATGCTAAAGTTCATTCTGTCTACGTATTGGTAGAGATAGGTATATAAAATGCAAAGGATAATCTTAGCAAATGGAGGTGACATCAGAAATGAGTACCTCATAGTGTAGTACTGAGAACAGTTGACTTGTTTTTGCTATTTTTCTGTGCTTCAAACTATTAACTATAAAATTTCCTAAGGAACTTTGTTAAGAGATTGCTTTTGGAGCTGGGGATTTAGCTCAGGGGCACTATGCCTGCCTTCCAAGTGCAAGGTCCTGAGTTCAATCCCCAGAAGTGCAAAAAAAAGAGAGAGAGAGAGACTGCTTTTGGGTATGATAACAAACCTAGCTTTTCTCAATCTCTCCCCAACTCTTTGGGGAAAATCACAAAAACGTCACACTAAATGAGCCATGTTGTTTGCTTGATGAATTTATATAAATGTTTGAGTCTTTTCTTTCTTTTGCAGGAGATCCGGGACTCTTTTTATGTATTTAGCAAATGATTTATTAAAAAACTTAACTGACTTTTAAAACAATTTTTGTCTCCTAGTTGGATGAGATAGTTTTTAAATTTCTCTTGTCGTCCTGAAAATTATTAAATGAGATGATATAAGGTATTTCCCTCTTCAGGCTTCTGAAGAAGAAATTTTTTTTTTTTTTGATGAGCTATTAGCAGTTTTATTTTGTTACTCTGGAGAAAAAGTTTGACATTAACTTTTAGATTAGATCTAAAGGATTTACTTTAAACAATTGTGTTTTTAGGGCAAATGGTATCATCGAAGGCAAGCTGTGAAAGAATTGCATAGCACATTAATACGTCTTTTAAATGAATTGCTGCCATGGGAACCAAAGTTAATGAAGGCTTTCCAAAGGAACAGGTAATTAAAACTTTATAATCTGTTTTACATTCTAGGGCTCTTGATTTATGCTTTTGGAGTGATCCTAGAATCATTTAGTAGTTTTCCTTTCATTTGTAATTCAGCAGAGAGTTTTGAATGCCCGTTGTGTGCAAAGTACTTCCTAAGGCCTGGAAAACCATGTTGATTAAACAAAGCCCCTACTCTATGGTATACACCCTAATGGAAGAAACATGCCACATGGCCACAGTGATAAATGCTATGGAGACAAAGAGAGCAAGATAAATGAGATAGGAATTGGGTATCACAGGATGAAGATTATTCCTAAAGAAAGCAAGGGAGAGAACCATGTAGCTCTTCAAAGGAGAAGCAGAGAGAATGGAAAGTGCAAAATCTGTAAGACTGGAAATATGTTTAGAAAAAAATGCAGCTAGGCAAAGATAAACAGTGCAGAGTGGATAAGAAGCATCATTGTAAGAAATGAGGGGCTGTCATTTCACTTCATGGTACCTTACCCTACACTGCAGAGTGGTTTTTTTTTTTTCTTCTTCCATTTTTACTTGACCCAAACTCACACTATAGAGCCCATTCTTCTCCTACCCTGCTGGGGTTTTCTACCTGTAATAAATATGAAACTGCCACCATTTAAAAAAGAAGAAGAAATGAGAAGGGTAAACAGACAGGTTGTCAAGTTATGTAGGACTTTAAAAAAACTTTGGTTTTTTACTCTAAATGAGATGACAAGCCATTTGAAAAGTTTAAGCAGAGAAAGGACAGGCTCTTACCTATTTGTTTGGTTGGGTTTTGGTGCTAGAAATCTATTCCAGGGTGCTTTACCACCAAGTTACATCTCAGCCTTTACCTGATATTTGAAGCACTCACTCTAGTTGGTATATAATTTAGGTTTCAAGAGTTTAATATATGTGTATTGTTTACTGTGCTGGGTGTTTTATTTCAGGAGCCGCTTAAAGAAAGACTATGATGATTTCAGAAGACAACCTGATCATGATAAATTTACTAGAGAACTGTGGACTACTGAAGAATGTGAAGGAGAACCTGGAAAAGAATCTCCTAAAATAGAAATTAAATCTGTAGACTCAACAGAAGTTCTAGATATCCTGGAGAAAGATCACTTTGATTCAGGTAGGCATTGAGAGTATTTTACAGTCATCATTTGACAAAGAGAAATTTTTGTTTATGTAAAAACAAAAGATAAATTTATCAGTATGTTTTGCTCTGTGTTTGGTTTGGTTTGGTTCTGTGGTACTGGAGATTTAACCCAGAGCCTTTCACGTTGAGCTATGTCCCCAGCCCTTTATTATTTTTAATTTGACACAGTATTTTGCTGTGTTGCTATATTGTCTACATTGAGCTTAAATTTGTGATCATCATTCTGCCTTAGCCTGCCAGAGTGCTGGGATTATAGGTGTGTTTCATAAGGTCAGAGTATATTGTTTGGGGAAATCTGGAATGTTTTGGAGAAGTACTGTGCATGTCCTTGTAAGAAATTTCCTGGAAAATTATTATATCTAGGAGTTTCTGGAGCCAGTGCCCAACTCCAGGCTCTAAACATCTCTTTCATTACAGATCACATTTCTGTGGTTTGTGATCCCTTTGAAATTGTTTCATTCTCTATTTTTGTTACTATTTGTGAAGCTCTGTTTCTGAAGTTTGCTTTAAATTGCATTGCATTTAACAATGCCCTAATATTACGAAGATTTTTTTTTAAATGTGGAATGACCAAAGTTGATGGCCTAATGAGATCAGAGTGAACACATAATTCTCAAAGGATAGGTGACTGGATCTGATCACATAAAATCATTTTAACTCATCATTCAGCAAATCTAGTTTCTTTAGTTATATAAGAGGTTAGTATGAAAGTTTGTGGTTAGAATTTTATTAGCATATTTTATTAACATAAATATTAATGTATTTGGTGCATCACAAATGAGTAACTGATGAGTTACAATCATAAATTTTTTATTATAAGGATAAACAACAGGAAAACCTAGATATTTTTTACCTTTTAGAAACTCTATAAACAAAATAATAGATAGGTGTGGTAGCACCCACATATAATTGTAGCACTTGGGAAGGTAAGGTAGGATCATCATGAATTCAAGGCCAACCTGAATTACAGAGCACAAGGCCCTGTCTTATAAAACCAAAATATAATAATAATAAATAAAAACAATAGAATAGGGAACCATCACTCTTTGATATCAGCTTTTCCCTATATGGAAGAAGAGAACTAGAACATTATATTGCTCTCCAAATTCAATGCTAAGCCCCATTTGTTGGCTGGAGTGTTTTTTTAAAAGATGAAGAACAAAGTTTGCCTAGCATTGGCAGCAGAATTAGTCCTAGTTTTCTCAGTTACATGTTGCTTTGGGGCCTGGTTGTGATCAAGATTACTGTGTCAAAGGTCATGATTTTTATGTTTATGTGTGATGCTCGAAAGTACAAGGTCCCAAGTTTGATCCCTTGTTACCACACATCACAGTGCTGGGTATGGTGGCTCGTGCCTGTAATCCCAGCACCTGGGAGGCAAAGGCAGGAGGATTGCTATGAGTTCAAGGTGAATACTGTGAGTTCAAGGCCAGCCTGAACTACAAAGTGAAACCCTGTCTAAAATAAAAAAGAAAATTGTCAACTCAAAGATTGACTTTTAATTGATGTTATTGCAAATCAGTAGCTGTTTCCTATAAACAGAATTCCTGTTTTTACAATTTCCAGATGATATGAAATTGTCAGAAATTGATTTTCCTTTGGCCAGAAGCAAGCTGTTGAAAAAGGAATTGCCTTCTAAAGATGTGCTGAAGACACTGCCTAAAACACTTAAGCGACTATCCAAACAAAGTGGTTATCAGGACGATAGCACAAAAGAGCTCTCTCCAAGGAAAAAAGCGAAGTTAAGCACAAATGAGACAATTGAGAATTTAGAAAGTGATATGCAGATTGACTGTTTGAGTGAATCAAAGCATACAGAACTACCATTTCCAGATTCATCTGCCTCAGTGGATTCAGCACCAGTGTCTATTCTGCAGAAAGGGACCAAACCTATTCAGGCCTTGCTTGCAAAGAATATTGGGAACAAAGTGACCTTAACAAATCAACTGCCCCCTTCCACAAGTAGAAGTGCTCCTTCTATAGAGAAACCAGTTGTATCTCCTCCAGAAGCAAGCCCTGTAAAACCAGCATTAACCTGCCTAACCAGTACAAAAGGTCCTTTACAGATGGTATATAAAATGCCCTGTGGCCAGTGGTTGCCAGTAGATCTTCACAATAGCTCTGTTAAGATTCAGATGCAGCCTGTGGTGGATTCTAAAACAGGAGAAAAAATCATGCAACAAGTTCTTATTTTGCCTAAGAATTTTGTCGTTCAGCAGAAGGAGGGAAAAGCAGTTACAAAAGAAATACCACCACTTCAGCAAAAAAGTACAGAACAACACTGTTCATCTTTCCCACAGACAGCAAGTGTAAACTCTTCTTTAACATCAGTTCTTGTCAACTCAACAGGAATTATTCCTACCCAACTACCTAATACTGTTTTTAACAAGTGTGTTATACCTTCATCAAATGTGAGTAGTGCTAGATCACAGCCACTGTCACCTGTAACTTCTGTAAGTAATTTATTAACGTTACCAGTAAATACTAGCCCCAGTGAGGTAGGAAGAGTCAAGAATGCAGTATCAGTAGCTACATTCCCCCAGCCCATTGCTTCACCCACCATTTCTTCAACAGTTCAGTCTCTCTTATCAGCAACAACACTAAGTGGATCTACAAATTCTGGTAATTCCCACAACTGTTTTGCACAACAAACTGCTGATTCTTCTGAAACAAAGCAAGAACTGAAAACTGTGTGTATAAGAGATTCACAATCAATTCTTGTTAGGACACGAGGTGGAAACACCGGAGTTGTAAAAGTGCAGTCCAATCCAGATCAGAATTCACCTAGCAGTTTGTCTTCAAGTTCAGTTTTTACTTTTGCTCCTCAGCTTCAGGCATTTCTGGTGCCAAAATCAACCACTTCATCATCCTCTTCTTTTTCACAAGTAACTGGAATCACTACGTCATCTAGTCTCCCACCTTTTGGCCAAACACCAGCCTCTGTTCCTATTCCCTGTGGGTTTAATCCTTCCATGGGGAAAAATCTCAAACTTAAGTTAGGCCAACCCTCCAGCAATGGTAATTTGGGCCACATGATAAATAAAACCTCACGCATCACCTCTTCTCCCTTGAAGCCTTCTGTTTCTTCCAATACTCTACTACCATCAACAACAAATAGTTCTGTAAGTGTAATTAATGTATCAGGAAATTATGGACAAACCCATGCAAATGTTATTCATACTCCAACTAAACAGCAGCAAATAGATTATATTACAAAAAGCTATCCTGTTGTTACAAGATCAGAAGCAACAACAGCAACAAATGGAGATATGATCAGTGGGACTCCCATTCAGAAACTTATGCTAGTATCAGCTCCATCTGTTCTTCCCTCTAGTTGTACTACTGCAGTTAATGGGACACCTACACTGACATCTACAGGTATATCTACTCAAAAATTAGTTTTTATTAATGCTCCAGTTCCCAATGACACTTCAACGCCAGCTGTTATTGCAGAATCATTAAAACAAACTCTTGCTCACCCTTTGAATAAAACATATGTTAAGACTCCAGAGCAGCCTCAAATACTGTTAATTCCATCTACAGTGGGAGCACCAATAAAAATAAATTCTCCACAAACTGTGTCTCAGATAAAAGATGTGAAAATTGGACTCAATATTGGTCAAGCAATTGTAAATCCTTCAGGCAATGTGCCAGCTGTCCCGTCAATTAACATACTACAAAACATAAACCCAAAAGGAGAAGACAAATGTAGTAAGGCCTGTGTGTTACCATTGTCAACAGGTAGTAATTCAATTCCAGTAAGCTCAAATTTTGTGAATCAAAATATTACTCCTGTTAATGAATCAGTAGTTTCCACAGCAAGAACAATGAACATGTTTTCAGTAACAAGAGCAAATGTTTCTTTAGGTTCCCTTTCAGTGACCTCATCCTCTGCTTCAGTTGGCACACGACCTCCTATTTCAGCCAGTGGAAATGATACCTCTTCAAGAATTACGCCTATTTTATCAAATAGACCTTGCACCTCCAGTCTGGGAAACACTGTGGCTATATCAACCGTGAAAACAGGACATCTTGCATCATCTGTTCTGATTTCAACTGCACAACCAACAGTGTCTCCTAAATGTTTGACATCAACTTTGCAAGTCCCTGTTACTGTTGCCTTGCCTACACCTGTGACTGCTTCTCCCAAAATCAGCACAGTTCCACACACAGCAACAATACCAGGATCTGCACTTTCTGTATCTCTTTCCAAAAGACAGTCTCGGACTTCTCTCCAGCTTCAGTCACCAGGGATTTCAACTACAGTGCCAACAAATGTAAACACAAATAAACCTCAAGCTGAATTGTCATCCCTTTCACCAAGTTCAGGTAAAATAATTAATATTTCCAGTTTTACTTCTCTGCCAAACCAGCAAACATCCCCTGCTATAGTCAAGTCAACCCCTAGTTACAATTCTGCTCCAGGTGACTCTCTCATTCACACTGCTATGGCACCATCAGGTATAACTAATCTTGTAGCAAGTCCATTCAATGAACCTTGTATTCAGCAAAAAATAGTCATCAACACCAGTACACCTTTGGCACCTGGAACTCAGATCTTAATTAATGGAGCCCGTTTTATTGTTCCACCCCAAGGTCTTGGTGCTGGCAGCCATGTTCTCCTTATATCTAATCCAAAATATGGACCTCCCCTACTTCTTAACAGTGGCCAAGGCAATCAGGCTACAGCAATAGATAACCCTGCCCAGAAGATCACACTGGCAACAAATAATTCTTTAAGTGGGAAACCTATAAAACAATCTCTAAGAAGCTCCACAAAAATTGTAAACTCTCTTGGGAATACAAGTTCTCTACCCACAGCACATACAACACCACATATTATAAACACAACTGCTAAAGTTCCTGTTCCACCTCCTACACCGACAGCATCGTTGACTTCAGTAATTAAGTCTCCTCCAGCCTCCCTTTTAAGTAAGACATCCTTGATTTCTGCCATTTCCACTAGTAATCCTCCACTTCCAAGTAGCACTTCGGTATTTCATTTGGACACATCTGTCAAAAAATTGTTGGTTAGCCCAGAAGGAGCCATTCTAAATACCATAAATACTCCAGCATCTAAAGTATCTTCACTCTCTCCGTCTCTGTCTCAGATTGTAGTATCTGCCACTCGAAATCCCACCTCTGTCTTCCCTGCTCTTCATTCATCTGGTTTAGAGAAGCCTGACACAGCTGCATCTTGAATTTAGACTAAATGAGCCAGTTTTTAAATAATAGGGCATTCTTTTAACTCCCACAAAATTTATCTTTATTGTACTGTTGAAAATATACTATACATATTTGTTTATGTGTCTGTGCACGTGTGTATGCACGTGCATATTTTAATGTATCTTTTCATTAGTTTGCACCAAGACTTTTTCTTGGGGAGGAGAAAGTGTCCATTTCACTCATTGGTATGAAGATATTTTCAAAGCTTCTTTATTTAAGTACATGGTCAAGATTTACCTATCTGTATAACATAAGTTGAACAAAGTCAAATTTGACTAGTTTAGAGTAAGCTAGCCTTTTGCACACTTACATTGACATGTTTCTTGAATTTGGACTTTGCAGCATATCTATGATATAGTATTCTGTGTCCTTAGTGAAATCTTATTTTTGTTTCTGTAAAAAGAAATATATATATTTATGCATTGTAAAAATGCAGTCCATGGTGTAAAATTGTACATATTCCTAAATCCCTAACAACCTGTACTAAATATATGTACAAAGAACTATGCTGTCTTATTTATGTTTTGTTTACATAATGTATAGTTTTTTAAGTATTTTAGTAATTTTGGACCAGTGAACTGTTAGCAACAATGCAGAAGAATCTGCATGTAATAAAATGAATTGCTGTATTTCTTGTTTGAATACCATTTTAAAGTGTGTTTTTGTTTCAATGAAAGAATACATGATATAAACCAAGACCTTTAAAAAAAAGGAGTTAAAGATGGGAAATTTGTATTAATAACTAGCTTTGTATAAGACTTCATAGTTCACAAAATTTACTTTTATATATATTACTTGGTTTTCACAGTATTATACATCCAACATTATCCCCAGCTGATAAGTAGTAGAGCAAGTACATGAACCTGATGCTCTTGATTTTTTTTCATAGTTCTACATTACTTGTTTTTAAGAAATCATT
>PVIR01020664.1:0-30365 GCA_004026965.1 Petromus typicus | reverse complement strand
CTCACGCCTGTAATCCCAGCACTCGGGAGGCAGAGGCAGGAGGATTGTGATGTGAGTTTGAGGCTGAGCTCAGGGCCAGCCTGAACCACAAAGCAAGACCCTGTCTCCAAAAACCTAAAAAAAAAAAGAAAGCATAAGCTTCTAGGTTTCCACGTGAAATTGTGTATATGCTAATGAAGCTTCTAGATATAGCTCATTTTCCTAGTCAGAAACACACAATAAGTACATAAAACACAAACTGTACCCTTCTTTTTCTGAGTTAGGATTCTACACAGAAAATATTACAGGCAAAAACAACATTCTAAAACATGATCATGATCCCTACCACTGAAGAGTCACAATATAATCACGGATGGCATTCTTGGAATGAACCTTAAAACATACTCAGTCCAACCATTTGCATGATAGGAGAGGGGATTGACAGACACCTGGTGAAAGAATATGACTTGCCTCCTAGCAGTCATTCCTTGCTCCTCTTATCTAGATTGAAAAATAAAGTTCTTGGCCATCATTTTATCCCACATAGAACATTTATGAGGGTTTTCAGTTTTTACTGAACTTTTTGATTAAAGACAGAAATTGATGCAGCACTTAAACAATGAGAATAAGTACATATTATGGCTTACTTTCTTTCCACATATCAAATGGTGTAGATTGCTGGTTCTTCAAAAGGCACATTGGGTTCAAACTCTTGTTCATAATGGTCAAATGAGGCTGGAGATGGACCATTGATAGCTGTTGAACTTCTCTGAGTCCTGTTTCTTTTATCTGTAACAAAAACAAACAGAGATGTTACCTCATAAGATTGTTATGAAGACTAAATGAACAGAAGTGCGTGGAAAGCTTTCAGTGGCACAAAATAAGTTCATGACAAACATGAGCTACTATTATGAGTTCCTTGGTGTCTAAGGTTACTGGCCTCTTCATACTGTCCATAAAGAAACTGAAAAAAAGTTAGCCTAGCCATAAATAATTGGAAACGTAAAAATATTCTCTGTCAAAATTTATAGCTGATTAAAGTTTATCAGGAAAAAAAAAAACTCAATGATGTTGAAAATTATTAGTACTTAGAAGTGGATGAAATAAAGATTTATTCTTTAACAGTAAAGACTCCATAATATGTTAAAACAAGTTGCTAGATACACAGTCTTGAAGCAGGTATGCAAAATGGCAAAGAAAAAAACTTCAATTCTTTAAATGTATAGCCAAAAGCCTAAAGCCTGCCTAGCCTGGAGCCTTCTTCTCAGCCAGCCCTTCATAGTTAGCCATTCTGGAGTAACTGACGTGGGTGCAGGTGCTGTGATGGGGAGAAAAATCCCACATTGCCTCTTTAAAAGCAGAAATTTTTCCCAGAAGCAGGAATGGTGCCTAGATTTCTCTTTTGTTTATGATTAGGTTTGCTTGTCTTCAGCTCGGCAGAACGCGGTCACAAGGAAGCCTGTGACTTCGTTCCGTCCGCCTCTCCCTACAGGCTTCTCGGGGCCTTAAATCACAGACAGGGAAACTGTTGAAATTGTTTCTCTCAATCTTGTTACTTTTATTACTTGAGCATTGGGGAAATGCATTTATTCAAACATAGTCTCGTCAGCATTCTAAAAAATGTGATACCATTTTGCACTGAATTTTTAAATGCAAAAAAAAAAAAAATTGGCCGATTAACAAATAGAACTTCTTGGGACTCTGTTCCAATAATCTTGGCAAATTGTTATACTGTAAACCCAGAAAATTAACATTGCCAGATAAACAGTCTGATTATAACTGGCACGATCCAGTTTTTGCAGTGAGAAAATGTACAGTTTCCCAAGGCCTCTGACAGAAAGCCACTCTCAGACCTTTTAAAAGGTTATCAGACTTATTGCTTCAGAGGAGCTGTGGCATGAACAAAAAAGGTCTGAAGTCTTGTTGATAGCTGGCCTGTGGCTCTGAGATAGCAAGTTCTCTCTTAAATGATCAGTATGTGAGTTCTGGGTGCTAATGAGTGAAGGTTAGCCAGAGGGAGTGTGGATAAAGGAGCAAAAGATTAAATCATTCTTTATGGGGGAGGGGAGGAATAATGAAATTAAATCTCAGTAATTTTAGAAGTCAAATTGTGTTTTAATCAATGCCTCCAAAATAAGCTGAAGACGTCCTACTGACGTTCCCAGCTGTAAGAGTAGAAGTCTGGTTTCACATTTGCATGATTTTGAAGGTCAAATGCCTGCTATCCAAGTCTTACTGATCCATATGGACTAGAAATGCCACAATATGCAATCATCATGAAGGCAGATTGTCTCCTATAAATCTGTCCTTTCTGTAACACATTCAAAATGTACCGTATTGACTGGAGTATAAATCCTTTCAGGAAATGTGTGCACATTTGTAGAAGCAGCTTCACGTTGATGGATGATGGCATTGGTGTTTCCAGAACCCTTAAAGTAATTTATCATATGTGTAAATCTGGTTTTGCTTGTGTCTGGGTTTCCTGTGGCCAACGATACCTTTTAACTCAAAATCCCCTTCTTGCAAAGTGAATAAAACTATCTTCACTCTGCTCCTCATGTTTCTTCTACATGAGGGACCTGAGGATTTTGTAGTATTCTGGATCTCAACTTTATTTGTTAAGTACGAATTAATTTCATTACACCCTTAACATTCAAGAAGGCATTGATCAAAAATGCATTCTTCTCCATTTGTTTAAACAAAATATTATATAAAGTATTGTATAGCCCTAGTACATACAAAATCTGCGTTATTTTGTAATTATTTAAACATAAACACTTTTAGAAACACAACCATTATATAAAATAAAGACAAGTTGAAGGTGACTCTGAAGCATTTCATTGTGGAAAAATAGTCTTTGCTTACTTTTGAGGATCTTGTAGTATGATTGAACACGATTGAACCTCACATCTTCCATCTTCCTCTAATCAACCTCCCACACTTTAAACACAATCCTTCTTTCCACTCATGTCCCTTTTGTCATTTGATCAAAGTAGAATCTTCTTCATGCTTATGAATATATAAATGAGATATGCTAGATGGGTACTCAGTAACTACTCTTTAAGTAACAAGTTCTAATTTCAATGGTTTGACAGTGTTTTGAGAATCATGAGATTACTTTTCAAATAATTACCCTTTTTTATAACAGAGGAACTGTAGCGCATTTGGGAGTGACCACACATCACCAAATGGTGAAAGCAGCTACCACAGAAAACCAACCCAGAGCTTGGAGTTCACCGTGACTACAGCTGAGTGTCTCACCTGGCCCAGTGCCTCTCCCTGCCTATGAAGGAGATGAGAAGCTGATGGGAGTGGTTTCAGGTGGCGCTTTGTGTTTGTTTTGTCCTCCTGATGTCTTGTTTTGCACTGTAGTTAGGTAACTGAAGACACTTCCAAGAAAGTAAGACAACATTCATTCATTGATTCATTCATCTCAAAAACATTTCCTGAGAGCTGGCTGTCCAGCAGGAGCTCTGGTGGGGAACTCAGGTGGATTTACAGCTGAGTGGTGGAGCCCACCACACAGCAGTACTGCATGAGGGAATGGGGAGCTGCCTCCTCGTCCTGCATTCTGTCTCCGAAGCAGCCTCAAGGGACGATGGCGACTGTGCAGCCACACTAGCCGCTCTTGATCCAAACTCCATCCCTTTTCTTCTTTTCCCCAGGAGCATGATTCCATCACTCTGCTCTAGCTTTGTAATTTATGAGACTATAGTACTGACTCAATCGAGCTGTTGTGTTGAGCAATTAATTGTGTTAATAAATTGATAGAACTCAGATTTTCAAAGTGGGCCAACAACACCATATACAGTGAGCACAAGGCAGAGTCATTATTTCTTCTTTTTCAACCATCAAAACACAAAATCCTCTCCATAGGTAGCCTCTAGAATAACTACAATCTAAACCTTATTTTATATATTTTTAAGTTCCTCCATTTCCTCTCTCTTTTAATTCCCAGGATCTCTGATTGTAAGAGGTACTTTAATGGCTATTTCTGCAAACAGGGCATCTCGCTGCATGGTAACGAAATCAGGGCAGCCTGAGGTGTCGCGCACTCACCAGTCACACCGCACAAAGCCTAACAGTTTGCTTTCTGTTTTTAAAGAAGCATTCCGTTTAGCCATACTTGTGGCTGCACATGTAATTGAAAAGAGGCATATGGAGACCAGCATGCGAAGCCTAACAAACACTCCAGAGTGGCTTAAAAACTATGCTAATCATTTCATAAAACCATAATTTAATCTACAAAAAAAAAAAACCTTCCTCACTCCAAGGTGAATTTTAAAGACATGTAATCATTATATGTCATCACTATTGAGATCACCCAACACTGGTTTCATCTCTCTCTGGCCTGGAAATACGTTAGAAAGAAAACTGAAACAAGGAAAGAAGAAGTAGAAACAGCCAGGACTGTAGATTTGAGGAGAAAAGAACTTTTAGTGGCAGGAAGCCAGGACACCAGCCCGTAGGCAGGGTCAGAGCACGGTGTCCATCCTCAGTGACAGGACACGGCTCGTGGTGCTCCTCACTCTGCAAGCAGGCACTGAACATTACCTGAAAACAAGGCAGGCATCAGATGAACAGACCTTTCTAACAGAATGTGCATCTGCCAAGACAAAAATACACGACGAGCTTCTGGTGCTGGCACGCTGACAGTATGAGCAAGCTGTCTTAGTAGTGATTTTGCAAATCATTTCAGTTTAAATTCTATATAGGCCGTAGGGCCCCTGGAGCATCACTTTCTATATTTGGCCTCCTCATTTAGCTATGTTTGGAATAAATAGGCTGTGGATAAAATCATGCCCTTTAAGAGTGTTGCATACATCAACTAGTTCTGCATATGTGCCATAGGTGAGCCAGGCGACTGCTCCCCGTCTATGCGCACTCACAACACCAGGCTCTGTAAATGTATTTTCAGTTGTTTTCCTGTGCGACTTTATCCCTCCCTCCCTTCCTCCCTCTCTCTCTTTCTCTCTCTCTCTTTTTAAGTTCAGCTCTCTGGCATTTAATAACCCACAAGCTGCTGTTTCTTTTTCCAAAGAAGTTCAGCTTGGTGGAGGGGCCAAGAAAAATGAGCCCAACTGATGATTACAATCTCCAAAGAAAATATGCTTTTTATCAGAGACCACATGTTGCCAATGCCAATTAAAGTAAAACTGGGAGATTTCATTAGATACCAGCGTAGGAAGGAAAGCACTGTGCCAACTACAGGGAAGGCTAAGGCCACTTCAGGTGGAGGTACTGGAGTGTTCACTTGAGGTGGAATTAGAAAGTAGCAGGCAGAGAGTGTGACACACACAGTGCAGATGGAGCAACGTGTCAACTGTCCAGATAAGAAACTGTACAAAGTAGCATCAGGGATTTTTATTTAAGATGATTTAGATGAAAACCTCACTCTGCTACTGATTGCTTACATTAGCTTTACATCCTGGACAAAATCATCTTGCAAATGAAGTGACCACTATTATCACCACTCTTTCAGAAGTTGACAATGACTGTCACAATGATGTGCAATCTTCTTATTTCTAGTGTCAAATAATAATGTGTTCATATGATCATCAAACTGTGTCCCCTCAAAAGAAACATATTTTAAATTTGCTTGGGAAATCAGATCTCAAAGTTGAAAGTTTCACTTTGAAGTCAGCCTGGCTTGGTTTACCTTATTTCTAAAGTTTCTAAGCCAACCTGGAAGAATTATTATAGGGCTCAAGTAAGGAGAAACATGTAAAATTGACTGTATTCATTGTAAGGGAAATTTCTTCTTTTTCTTCTGTTGAGCTGTGTAGCTTTTATATTTTTAAGAAGTAGTAGTTTTCTGTTTGAATGGGCTGCATCTTCATCTTTAAAATGGGTACAAAGCAGGAGGTACCACAATCCTAGGTTTCTGTTTATATTATAAAGCTACATTTATAAAAACATAATAGCACAAAAACAGACATGTACACCAATAAAATAGAAGTGAGAAAGCAGAAACAACTCTATGCACCTTCAGCCACTTGATTTTTGACAAAGGAGCCAATGAAACAAAAATATTCTTTAGCAAAATTCTGGCTAAACTGATTACTCATGTGCAGAAGGTTGAAAATGAACCCCCACCTCTCATTGTATTAAAGTTACATCAAAATGGCTCAAAGACCAGATATAAAAAAAGAAACACAGAATCTGCTGGAAGATAAAACTGGTGAAACTCTTGATGATACAGGCATAGGTGCAATAATATTAAACCTCAACAAATGAGATTATTACAAATGGAAAACTTCTGCACAACAAAGGAAACAGCCAGCAGAGTGAAGACATAGGCTACGGAACAGGAAAATAACTGCCAGATACTTCTCAGACAGAGGGCCAGTATCTGAAACATATAAAAAATATTCCCCAAATGAAATACCCCACCAAAAATATGGGCAATTAAAATGAATAGATGCTTCCAAGGGAAGAAGTATAAATTTCCAATATGTACATGAAAAACAATGTTCAGCATTTTCAGCTACTAGAAAAATGCAAATCAACACTGAGATTCCATCTTACTCCAGTAAGAATGGGTGTCATCAGAGACTTTAAAATAACAAATAGTGGCAAGGGTCTGGTGGGTGAAGAGTACTTCTTTTTTTTTTTTTAATTGAAATCTTTATTGGTACATTACATATACACATCGTGATTGCACTCCACAATGGGGATTTGTACCAATATAAGACACAACTTAATTCTCATTTTTTCCCATAGCCCTACCCGCCCTACCAACCCCCAATATACATAAAATGTGTTTCCTTTCTTTTTTGTTATAATCTCATTATATGAAGAGCACTTCTAAATTGTTGATGGTCATGTCAACTGGTGCAGTAATTATAGAGCTGAGTATGAAGATTCACAGAAAAGTAGATTAGAAATACTCTTTGGTTTAACTATTTCTCTCATACATAACTTCCTCAAAGATTTAAAAGCATCGTATTACAATGACACATAATGAAACATGCAGACCCAGGTTTATAGCAGCATCTACACCTTGGGTCTTTGTTTTTTGAAAGAAGGTCTCACTATGTAGTTCAGACAGTTGCATCTGTGATCACTAAACATAGTCTAGTCAGGTTACAACTTTTGTTGGAAGATCATCATTTGTTTGGCTGAGAAGCTCCTCTATATTTCCTATTAAGGGGATCCTCAGGGGGTTATATTTCTCTTCCCTCAGAGTTCCAGCTTCCCGAATTGCATTAAGAATTCAGGGAAACAATATAAATTTCACTCACAGTATTCATTTGATTTAGTCCTAAAAAGACACAGCCATTTTATTTTGATAAAAACAGACACAAGTTGGATACATGAAAAGATGAGATTATTCAATCAACCTGGTGTTGGGAGCTGCTAAAGCATTTATCAGAAGAGCCTGTAATGTGTTTTTATGTGGTGCATATACATGTATGTGGGTCTATCAATCCATTATTATTCATAGTGGACTTTGCTAAAACATAATGAAAGCACATTATTAGCATAATTATCTATTATAGAAAAATACAGAGGCAGTTTAAATATTCAATCCAGTTGAAATAATTATGAAACACTTTATAGTATTACAAATATCCCTGCAATTATATTTTTAAACTTTTACTTACAAACATTTGTAATAAGAAAATTTTAGGCTCCAAGTTACACACATCAAATCAGAATTTTCTGAGGAAGAACTAGGTAGTACTTGTGTTTTTAAGAAACAGACTGAGCATTTTATAGCATTTTGTACTAGTAGGTAAGCTTAATATAAGGCAAGGACTGCTGTTGTTTTGCTTGCTATAATAATGCTCTATATCTTAAGCATTCAGCAAATTTGTATATCAATTGTTGTCTTTTATACAAAAGTATGCTTGTGAGTCATTGAAGAAAGTATATATTAAGAGCAAAAGATATTCTTGATATAAAATTTAATAAAAATAGAGCCTTAAAATTGCATGATTTCAAAATTTTCAATATTTGAAAAGACAAAATATTTATAAAGAAAACTACCCAGATCATTTATATAAGAACTAATAAGTAGAAAGCCCTCAAAATTAAAATCTTTACTCAGCTAAAGACATTGGTAAGAGAACAAAATGACAAGCCTCTCCTGAGGCAAAATAGGTACAGACTGATTATTCAACAAAAGACTTGTACTGAGAATTTGAAAGAGTTTTCAACTCCAACTCCCATTTTATTAGACAACAGGGTGGCTGATAGGTACTTGTGTTTATGCTGTTTTCTCAGGCCGCACATCTTGCTTCTTTTGGTGGTTGAGAACTTAGAGTGAGCCACACTATCTGTTCGTAACCTGGCTGCTCCTGAGGATTTTGTCACTTATCTTATTTTACTAGTTCTTTCAAGGAAAACTCCTAAGAAATCAGATGAAGCACATTTAAATAACATAAAAATGAATACATTAAATACCACATGAATTTTATAGAAATCATATAATGTAACTTTATAGAAAATATACTAAGTCTTCTAGCTACCCAAAGAATATAGGGTCATAAATTCATAAAATCAGAAGTGATGTGAGAAAGCTATTGTTTAATGGTATGATTTTATTTGTTAGCTTGAAATCTTACACATGTTTATCTGATTTGTTGCAGAATTAGATCAAATTCCATAGTCTCTAAAACATCCATAATTTAGTAACTCTTTTAAAGTTTAAAACTAATGAAAAAAACTAAGAATATGTAATATAAATTGTGTGTATTTTTCCAAAACAGAGTATAATACAGTATGTTTTGTTTTTGACTTGTAGTGTTTGTGTTCAACTACAAAGACATGAAAGCTTTCTTGATTTAATTTATGAACAATGTTTCCCAAAGTATTGCAGATGAAAATTTTAAGAATAGTTGTTCCCAAGCTTAAAATTTTACAACAGAAACATTCTTTTTCACAAAACTAATTTAATCCCATTCAGAAAGGCAAAAAGAAATCTAATATTTACCAGTGTTTGCCCCCCGCCCCCGTGGTAGACAAAGAGAAATTTAAGTTGCTAAAATTAGCAATGTCTGAAACATCCAAAAGACAAATTTTACATTTAAATGGAAATATACTCTCCTGACACCGGTTGTCAACCAGGATGACTACTGAGCTGGGAGCATCGTGTACTTTCAAAGACAGGTGGCTAAGGGTCACAGCGCAGACCAGCTCTACCCCCTGCTCGTCTTCCGTAAGCATCCACTCAGTGTGACACTTGCATTTGACCCATAAACACAGAGTTTCACCTGATATGGGGCAACCCCATTCAAAATAAATACCTGCCCATTCCATCCCATGCTTCCTAGATGTAGCGACAGAGCTTCCATTAAAGGTATTACAGGGACACTCAATCACTTGTCCAAAGGGGAAAGGGATGGAAAAGCACTATGGGAGGAGAGATGGCATCTCCACAGATAATAAGATTCACTTCAGGTTTGGTTCAAAAGAGTAGATGTGACAAAGCCGGTCCTTCTTGACCACCAATTACCTCTAACAAAAATAGCAACTGTGCTGCACAGGGAAATGTGCACATGGAGCCAGAGCTCCAGCCCAGCCCTGGAGCGCATCTCCGGAGCCCCACTGCCCTTGGGCCTTACGCCCACAGAGCTCCTGTGGAGATCGTGAGCGCCCAATCCTTCTCTTGATTAAAAATCCAGGCAGATTTTTCTGTCTCTATCTCTTTGTGCAAGAAATATGCTTGCTTTTTCTTTTCTTTTTACCAATATAGAAATTGGCTTAAACAGCAGGCTTTGCAAACAGCAGACAGGAATGCTAATTAAAGGGCAGACTTCACAACCACATGAAAAGCAGCACTGCACAAAGGTCTTCTTTTATCTCAAATGTAGTGTCAGTGACTCGGTCAGATAGTGATGAACTCTGTTCACCAAACATAGAACCCTGGCAAATCTCCTCAGCGAAAAAAAAAAAAAAAGGCAAAACTACAAATTCAAGCAACAATTTCCTTCCAATTTTAGCGATTGCTAGTATTTGATTGGTATGGTTGAAAAGTAGTAGTGTTTTGATTACAGACGCCAGCAAACGAAGTGTTGTATAAGTACCTCGCGCTAAACGCTTGGGCCACTGGAGCTCCAGAAAATGAAGTGTTAGAAAAACCTAGGTTCTTTCTGAGAGAGGCAGAAACACAACGCTATAATGTGTTCTGACTGCTGAAAGTTAAGTATGCTTTTTTATTACTGCTCACTTGGAACAAAACAGGGGAGGGGTATTACTGCTAAAGAGCAAAGAAGAGGTAACATTGATTTCTATGAACAGAATATGAGACTGGATAACATTGCTCCACGCAGTTTGTCATAAGCTCATACACAGAATCAAAGGACATCGCAGGAGTTCATGCTAGGATCACTGACGGCAGCTATACTGGAATGACTCTGGCCCACGGTGTTACAAAACACAGACTCTGTTCTCTCAATGAGGAATCTATGGGCTGATCAAGACCCCAGGCGAGGGAAGTGTGCAGAGGGACACTCTCCTCCCATAATGCTTTTCCATCCCAGGCAAGTTTGCTGTGCTTTCCTGGCTCCTCTGGTGTTCGCTGTTTCATCAAGTGACTGTCCAGTGCTGCTTTTGTATCAGGCAATATTCTTGGTGCTAGAGACACAGTGTCAAACGTGACAGTGAAGGTCTCTGGTCTTGTAGAATGATTGATCATGGACAACTCAAGAATTTTAATTAGAATTTTGAAACTTTCTAGCTGTTATGTGGAGGATGGACTTGAGCCAGGACCAGAGACAGGAAGGTAAGTTAGGAGGCTCCTGAAATAACACGAAAAGAGAGAGGCTAAAGATGGATAATGGTAATAATACTGGACGGAGAGGATGAATTATAGAACTAGTTAGAAAGTAAAATCAATGTAATGTGGTGATTAAAAGCAAGACACAGTAGAATTTGTGAGAGTCAGGGAAGGAAAAAGGTTCGAACAAATTCTAAGTTTCTGGTGTGGATTGCTGGCTGACTGGTAGCCCTACAAGTAAGACAAATTATAAAGTAGAAGTAGTCGATCTTTTTTTTCCAAGGCCGTATATCAAAACAATGGAATAACACATGATAACATTGCATGTAGGATTACATGTATTACCTATATTAGGCATAGGATAAAAATAGAATGGATATAACAGCTGTAAATCTATAGTGTACAAGAGAAAGATAAAAACATATCAATGGAACTTCAGAAAAGGAATGTTTCTATTCTCTCATATAAATAAGAATACTTCATCAAAATGACACCATCAAAAGTTCTGAAATTTTAAATGTGTTCTATCACCACTTTTTCATTTCTGTGTTGGTCATTGTTCAGTGTAACACTTGCATGGACTGACCATCAGGTAAGAAATCAGTGTGACTCATGCGACAGCTTCCTCTGCCAATAGCACAGGAGGGAAGGAATCCACAAATTAGGCTGACACATGGTGTCTAGAAAGAATTAATTCCCACTCGATTCTGGGCAGACATACAAGCTGGTCTGAGTCCATAAAGACCGATGGGAATTCTGGGGTTTGGTGCGCATGGTAATGTTTTCTACTGCCATTAAAAGGAAGGCATAAGAATATTTATCACTGAAGAGTACCTTGTTCTTCTGTTGTAATATCTATAGACACTTGGGAATTGTTCCCCATTTATAATTTTTTTCTTGAACATTGCTGAAAAGTTTTACTGTATTTGACATGTTGAGATCTTCTGGCAGGTGGACTTGAAAATTTAAATAAGTTTTATCAATGGACAAAACAATTTAGCTACATCAGATCAAATTATGGCACACCTAAACAGTCATCACCCATCTTTGACCCACAATTAACTTATTATGCTGCATCAGAAAGATTCCCTTTAGGATAAATAGTCATTGTGAAAAAATAGATTTTTGAGTCTTTTCTGCTGAAACCAACACTACTTAAGAAGCAGTTATTCAGCATAATTGGATTAATTGTACACACAGTACTCTCCCAAATATTTCACACACATATTGGCTAGAATTCAAATTAGCTTTAAGCAAAATCATAAAGTGGGCCAAATTTTATATTTGGAATTCCCTTGTACCCAATTTACTCTCATTCATTCAAATTGGATTTATCAAATATCTTTTGCACTACAGACATTATTCTACTCATAAAGGTTCTAATCTGATGGATATTACTTTAATTTTCTTCCAGTTTCTCCAGTACCTAATTCTAGTCTGTCCCCTGGCTCTAGTTTTCTTAGTAATAAAGAAGCCTATTCTTCCTTATTTATCTATCAAAGTATATCCTATTCATTAATGAATACTCCCCCAGCAGTTTCTGAAAAAGATATCTTTTCTCAAAGATGTGATTGTAACACCAGAAAGTTCTACTGTGTGTTAGATTGACACAAGAAGTGTGAAAGGAAATGGAAATAATTTGAAGTCCTTGTATCTGACCATGACCCCTGGAAGCTGCAGCTCTTGGATAAAGTGGAAGCCAGAGGACTCAGCAAGAAGCTGTGAGTTCTGAAGCCAGAAGCAGAGAAATTGAATTCCCAACGGCACCTCCTTTCACAAGGAGACAGCTACCTGAGACTCTTTTTCACAATATTAGTCATGGATACAAGAGAATATGGGTTTATTGACCAGCACAAAATAAATGCTTCATATACATGATAAGTTTGTTTCCTTAAGATCAAAATTAAGGACTGTATTATCATCAGTCCATTTATTCAGTGACTATATTGTATATAGATTTGTCTTTGGGCTTATGGAACTATTAAGTGCTACTGGTTTTAAGATCTATGTAGTCTGTGAGGGTAACAAAAACATTCTATTTGTTTTGAAAAATTTCAGTGAAGTCAGATATTCGGTACAAAGAACTTCTCATTTTGCTGGACCACTGTACGGTGCTGAGCATGCTGTCAGTTTTGCCTACTTGAACACACATTTCAAAACTACAGAGGCTCTTTGTAAAAATCATAAAACTGCAAAAGCTCAAAATTCAGTTTGAACTTTCAGTTTCAGGCTCTCAGCAGGTTTTACTATTCTTCCAAAAATATTGTTTATGATAAACTTAGGAATAATGCATGGCATTTATTAGTAATATTTCCTGAGATTTTTTTTCAAAATAAAAAAGTTTTTCACTATTACTTGATTTTGACTCTTTTTGATGTTTTGAATTAGACTCCTCATTTTCATGATTTTCATTCTTTAGAAGAAGTCTAGATTTTTATGGAATATTCTTCAATTTTAATTTGTCTTGTGGTGTTATACATTGTTAGTAAAAATGACACAGAAGCGATGCTGTTTTCTCATTACGACCTATTGGATGATGTATAGTTTAACTGTGTCATAGAGTCAGGAAGTTTTGCAATTTTCTTTTCTTGGTAGGACTGGTCAGCACTACTATAGGAATAGTTTGGATAATAAACAGGTAGAAGATACAGGGTTGTGATTTGCTTACAAGTGCAACAGGAAAATTCTGGAAGTCACTTTCTAGCTAAAAGCTCTGATCTGTTAAAGGGTACTGCACCTCTTTCTTGGAAACATCCACCTTCATTTCCCCCAAACTAAACACCTCTGTGCATGGAGGGAGGGAGCAGGAAGCTAGAACTAAGCCTTTCCACACTCAGTTCTAGATTCCTTAGATCCAGTCAACCACTAAATCCTATGGTTTCCACCTGCTTAGTATTTATTAAACCTGAGCAGGGATTTAGCTCAGTGGTTCTGGCTCCTGTCTTGCAATTTCAAGGTCCCTAGTTCGATCCCTGGTAACCACATACAACAATGCCAGGTGTGGTGACTCATGCCCACCAGCAATCAGCATCACATTCCAAAATGCCAGGTGTGGTGGCTCATGCCTGTAATCCCAGCACTCGGGAGGCAGAGGCAGGAAGATTGCTGAGTTCGAGGCTGAGTTCAGGACCAGCCTGAACTACAAAGCAAGACCCTGTTTTAAAAAACTAACAACAAAAAGAAGTTTATTAAATCTGACTCCATTCTCTCCTTTGCTTCCACCGTTTTTCATCAAATTCTCATAAAATTTTGTTTTAACTGTTATGACAGCTCTAGAATAATTATCTTGTCCTCTTGCATATCTTAAACCATTCTCCACACTGCCCAGGGAATCAACAAAGGGTGGTCATAGCTAGCAATCATTTCTTGGTATAAATGCTGAAATAGCTCCACCCGTGAGTTAGTTTAAGACCTCAGTACACCACGCAAAGTTCTAATCATCTGACCCTTGACTATCTCTTTTGCCTTCTCTCTCAATTCCTCCACCTGGATATCAAAACTTAAGTCACATTGAGCTACTTACTATTCCTTACATAGGAAATGCACTGTCTTTACTTTGAGGATTATCGCTTTCTCTGCACAGAATAATCTTTCTCTATTTTCACATTAGTATGTGTGTGCTTCAAATTCTTCTGAGTTGTAATTCAAAATGGTAGGCACCATCTACTGCAAGAGACCTTTTAAACCTGGCTTCACATGACACAAGTCATATCACACTTAAGGGTGAGCACTTTGTGACCCATGCTTATCTCTATCAGTCATCACAAATTGTATTTATTCATCTGTCTTACTATAAGATTTTAATTACAGAGATGATATATTTATTGCTTGATGTAGCTACAACAGTTACCACGACTTGGTGATTTAACAAAATGGACATTTCTTGTCTCAGAGTTCTAAAGAACAGAAATTAAAAGTAAGGATGGTGACAATGTTGAGTCTTTCGAAGGCCTCTGGGGAAAGTCAGTTTTATGCTGCTCTATCAGTTTCTGATGAAAATCCTGGCATTTCTTGGCATGAGGTTGAATACCTCCAGCTTCAGCCTTCATCCTCACATGGAGTTCTTCTTTGAATGTACCCACGTCATAGATCTCCCTCTTGTTTGCATAAGGACTCTACTGGTCACTGGATGGGAAGGTTGCACTAAATCCAGGATGATATATGGCATCTGGAGATCCTAAATGGAATGGCATGCTTAGGGAGCCTGATTCTAAATATCATCACATTCATAAGTACCAGTGGCTAGGACTGTACATATACCATCAACTATTTTAGCATTGCCTACTATATGTCTGTATTTTCACAAAGTCCATCACAGCACATAGTATATATGTGATGCTTAATAAATATTTTGTGATCTTTATATTTTGAAAGTTGATATGGTAATGGAGTTAAAAATGAGTAACCTACAAAACTAGGAATTTATAAAAGCTTATGTGTATAGGAGGTGAGGGGTTGTAGGGTTGGCAGGGGAATGGGAGAAAATGAGGTTTAAGTAGTGTCATATACTGGTACAAGTTACAAATTTTCAATGTTGAATGTGATCATCTTGTATACATAAAATGCATCTATTTAACAATAAAAAAAGAAAGAAAGCTTTTTAAAAAAATAGGAGTTCGTAATAAAAGTCAAACACTGGCATGCGAGACGTAGTCTGAATTGTTCCATACAATGACAAGACTGATGATATAGCTGTGAAAGTAGACAGCTACAATGTATGAAGATGAAAGTTATAATAAAACAGCTTTTCAAAACACTCTGAAGTCAATGTATCTATGGAGAACTCAAGCCTACACTACTAATCAAAGCCCCTAGGTGATAAAGGACAAAGGCTGGGCTCAATTCTGAGATCCTTAGGAGAAACTATTCATGTCTGAAATAAGAAGACATAAAAATGCATAGAATGCAGGAAGGACTCTGTAGAGAAAAGAGTTGTTGCATAAAATAAGTAGCCCAGTGGCTAAGAAATGACTGAGTGCTGAGGATACCGCTGATTATTCATCTAGCTACCCACTCTGGAAAGACCTAGCACTACAGGGGGATGGTGAGTTTTCTCTGATCCCAGACCAGAGGACTTGGACACTGATTTCCACCTTTACCTGTCCTGGGAATTTGATTTCTGTAATCTCCTGACTAGTAGTACAATAGAGTACATCGGATAGAAACTCATACATGTGATGTTTACTTCAAAGTGTCTCTTTCTAGAATCCTGAGAAGAAGCAATAAATCAGTTCACAGTGAATGATGCTTTTTTATTCAACTGTTCATGCTCATGTTGATCCTCACATCAAAAACCATGTTCTTCCCTCTCTCTGACCTCTTCTTCCTATCCTGCAGCACATGTCTCACAAACTCCTCCACAAATTCTGTCCAAAGTGGAGTTAATCACTTGTGGCTGACCATAATTTACTGCTTCATTTCCGCACATTTTGTCTCATCAAGCTTCATTGTCACAAAATGGGAATGAGAAAGCCAGAACAAATGAAAATAAAGTTCTAGAAGTAACACACGAATTTGTTTATAGATTTCTATAGAGACAGACAAATCTCCTTACTTGAAAATGCACAACATTACTGGTTGTTTTGACTAATGTGGGTAAAGTTTATAAACCATCCCACTATTTTGCTTGTCCCTGCTCTTTGTTTCATGTTTTTCCCTCCTCAAACTACCTATCAATATTTACCAAAATGGATAATTTAAATCTTGTTTTAACCTAGTAAATCTCTATATTCTGCATTCTTCCTACATATTTCCTGTCTGGTGAAAATTTCCTATTTAATAGTTTGTTAATTGTGCTTCATTT
Source organism: Petromus typicus (assembly GCA_004026965.1). Lineage (NCBI taxonomy): Eukaryota > Metazoa > Chordata > Mammalia > Rodentia > Petromuridae > Petromus > Petromus typicus. The sequence goes on along the minus strand of PVIR01020664.1, from coordinate 13,860 downwards.
ACCAATCTGTGCTCACTGTATTACAAACTGTATACATCAAGGAATATTATACATTGTGGCACATGAATGGTCGTAATGGTTTTAATTAATGGTCATCCTGAGTGCTTCCCCTTAGCCTTGAAATTTATGGTTTATTCATTCTAATTCAAAGGCTGAGCATGTGACTTACTTAGGCCAATGAGATATTAGCAAATAAAACAGGAGTAGGAGAAATTTTTAAAAATAATGCATATATTTCTTTAGCACTTTTTCTTTTTCATATTTTAATGCTGAGTAATAAAATTTAGAGCTCTGTACATGCTAAGCCTGTGCTCTCCTCCTGAATTACACCCGCAGCCCATTCTGTCAGCATTTTTAACAATTATGCTTGCTCACTCTACTCCTGTCTGCTCATGAGAACATGCGAAGGTGAACTGAGGCCTTTCTCCATTAATCACCAGACACTGATGCCCACGTATGTAGGGGGCTCAGCCAAAATCAATGGAGTTCCCTTCTCAACCCATAACTATTTGTCTACACATAGGGAGCATTGATAAAAACTTTCCAATGCCTTATTGCTTTATAAATAATGATGATGATTGAGTTATTACCTCATGCCATCAGGTTTTGGGGTCAGACACTCCAGAGAATTATAGTGACCTATTGAATTATATTTTCTATTAATTATAATTTTTTGCAACCTTTATTTTTTCTAAATGCATTGTTTTATTCAAAGAAGGGTGAATAAACTATAGTCACCTTTCCAGGGCACAGTAACTATATACGATGGCAATCACAATAATAGAGTCTACTGCAGAGTCAATGCATGACCACAGTCTATCATCCGATGCTTTTGCAGAAAAGGTAATTTTCCACAGATATGGACTACATGTTTTTCTTTAAATACATAGTACTTACAAGAGTTCTCTCTACATTCACTATACAGTAACAACTCATTCAGTCATGAGTGAACAAAATGACAAATAATGGTCAGCTATTTTTACTTTTTTGGGTTTTTTTATTGGGACAGGGTCTCACTTTGTAGTTCAGACTGGTTCTGAACTCAGCAGTCTTCCTTCCTCTGCCTCCCGAGTGCTAGGGCCACAGGAGTGTGCCACCATGCCTGGATGGTCAGTTATTTTTAAATTGAATGCAATTCCTAATGAAGAAATCAGGGCTCAACTTCATTAAACAGGAAACTGTAGTTGCTTCCTATAATAATATTAAAGAGTGGACAAATAGTCAACATGCCTACAAGTGAAGAAGTATGTGGAAATAAAAGAAGCATGGGCAATGTTGATGAATGAGAAACTTTATGTTATAAATGTTACAGTAAAATAAAGAGGGGAGATATGTTCTATTTTTCCTAAAACAGTAGCTTGCTCGTGACTTCTCAGGCAACGTTTCCAAAGTGAATACACAAGAAGTATATCCAGGACTCTTTATATAAGTAGGACACACTGCCTCAGAAAGACAAGTGCGTAGTTATATTTCTTGTCATTTCAATCTTTATATAAATAGGAAAACACTGCCTTAAAAAGATGTATATATTTTTATTTCTTGTAATTTCAATCAAAGTTAATTTTATTAGTGTCTTGGAAAAATTAATGTAAAAGCTTCACTTTCCCTTCCCACATTCCAATTAATATCAGACCAAGTGATGTTGATACATTACTATGCGGGTATTTCTGTGTTGTAGCAACGACGTTTCGTGCTTGGATGATAATAACTGTCAAAATGCAAGGGGTTAGTGAACAGGACCCACTGGGAATGGCAGAATGACACTCTATGCAAGACATTTTGCTAATAGGTCTGAGAGCAATTACTGTATGGTTTATGGTCACAATGCTTAACCCTCTCCTCCCAGATTGTGGGGAGCCTGGCCAGCAGAATGCAGGAGGAAGCACTCAGTTCTCCATCTTGTTTATCTGTTGCTAAAGCTCACCTAGGGCTCATGTTCTGAAGACTGCCAAGTGTACCCGTCTGAAACACCAGTCTGGCCTGTCCCAGCACTGCCGGGCAGGAGCCGAGCAAAGCAGAGAAACACGGATCCTCCGTGGTTACGTCTCCTGAACCAGCCTGTTCTCATTACTCGCAGTTCTCACTTTAACGTCAGTTGATCAGTTAGTCTTTTCTTGTTTTCATGAACTGCTCCTTCATGTCAGCATTAAGATCCCTTTATGTCAGTACTGAGCCTCGTTAGGGCATTTTGCTGGCTCCTGTTTTCTGCACAGGAAGTATAATTATCTGGGCGTGCTTACAGATGATGCCAAAATCTTTTGTTAAGCTTTTCACTTACCTAACATTCAACATTCTTTCCAAAACATTCCAAGTCTATTGTCTTGCTGTCTAGAAAACTATAAGCTTGGGGGGCTTTTTGTGTCCACACTAAAAACATGTTGGTCATTTATTTACCCTTTTATTTCATACTGAGTAAGAGAAGCAAGTTATCATGAGATCAAACTATAATAAGAAGTGTGAGGGTCATAAATACATGTTATTACTGAAATGAAGTTTCCTAATTCTAAGATTTGGGGAAAGAAGATGACAATATGTCCCAGGTTAAATGTTACATTAAGTTACTTAGAGATTTTTAAGATATAAAATTCTGAGCCTATAAAATTCAGATTTCCTAATTCCAATAAACATCTTCTTTTAATAAAAATTTAAATTAAAAATTATCCTTTAACATAAAAATTACACATAATATAAATATTTGTACAATGGTCTGCCATAAGTTCCTCCTGACAAATATATGTTTAGGTAAATAAGTTTACAGATGTCTTTCTCTATAATTTCAAACTGCAGACTTAGATTTCTATTCTGTAACTATACTTATACCTTAATTTGCAACATAGAAATGTTAATGCTGATGCTATTTCATCTTTTTGTTTTTTGGGGACAGGGTCTCAGTTTTGTAGTTCAGGTTGACCCTGAGCTCAGCCTTGAACTCACAGCAATCCTCCTGCTTCTGCCTCCCGAGTGCTGGGATTACAGGTGTGATTCTCCATGCCTGGCACTGTGGTATGTGGTTACCAGGGTTGGAACCCTGGCCCTTGCACTTGCAAGGCAGGCGCTGGAACCACTGAGCTAAATCCCTGGCCCGATGCTATTTCATCTTTAACTATAGAAAGTTACTAGAGGTATCTGTGCGGTCAGTTCACAAGAACTCTGATAGGTCTTCTCTAAATATTTGTGAAGTTTGTAAATTGCAGAGGTACTATTTACATAAGTCCTTGTTATAGATACATGGATACCTTTACAATAAATATATATTTAAAATGATTTCCTAGCTTTTAATGGTAAAATTTGTTTCATACAAGCAGCTTTCCATGCAACCAAGTTACTGTTCAAACATGCAAATGGATGACATTTTCTTAGATCTAGTTTTTGACTAGAACGTGTGAGGTGTCCAGCAGTTCCTGACATAAGGCTTTGCCGTCCTGGCTGGACCTGTTTGGATTGGCCTGGACACCCTCTCCCGCTAGCCCAGAGTCACTTTGCAGGCTTGTTTCTATGTGAGACTGGAATTGAAAACACGAAAGAGAAGAGTAGACAGAAAGTTAACTTTTGCTTTGTGACAAAATCAAAAAGACTAATTGTTAGCAATATGATAAAAGAAGACATGAAGAGAAGAGCAGAGGATAGAAGGGGAGGAGGCAGAGTATTTAAAATATGATTGGTCTAATTTTCAATCACTTTCCATCTTGTGGTTCCTGTGTCTTCTGCCATCTGGTTGCCTTTTGTTGCTATGGCTTTTTTAGGCAATATGAGCACATTATTTTAATGAAACAAATCTCTCCATTTAATACAATTATATCAGGTTGAGTGAAGAATCATAACCTTTCATTAGAAAATTATGATATCTGAATGAAAAAAGATACAATGTGGTGAAAAACCACAGCAGAAATCACAGGTCCACATTAGCCTAAGGTGGACATCTTCCGGGAGGAAGTAGTACCACTTCCTGGAAGCCACAGAGGTTGGAGTTAGCCAGCCTGAGAGAGGGTTCTGGGAAGAGTGAGCAGCAGCATTGTGAAGGCCATGGCTGAGCAAGAGCAAATGGACCCAAGGAAGGAAAGGCGTTTTACACAGGAAAACATGCTACTAGATGATTAAATCATTTGGATTTTAAAGTGTTTTCATAAGTATTAGGAAGAATTTGAGCTTAACTGTGAGGGCCACAGAGAACATGACAGACAGGAGCCAGCCCTTCAGGGACTTGTGGGCCTGATTTTGCTAATTACTTTGGGTTTTATTCAAATAGCATTGGAAGAACAGATTGCCATTTTAGGTAAAAAGAGATAAATCTAGTTAGGATGACCACAGAAATGAAGAAAAGAAATGTTTGAGAAAAATAGAAAAGGATAGGAAAGGTAGTTACCTGGTACAAGAGATATTTGGGTACAGAGGGTTATTGAAAGAGGAGGATTCTGGAGAAGATTTAAAAACCTAGAATTAACCACTTTGTCACATGAAATTTGTACGTGATTCTTTTTCTTGAGAAACATGTTTTCCCTCTTTCTGTTCTGGCATGTTGTGATGGAGTGGAAAAAAAGACATCGCTTCAGCTGAGGGCTGAGAAGTTCTAAATAGCTACAGAACTGATTCTATTTGAGAAATACCCAAGGGTGAGGTAATTTCTGGCTTATGGTGGGAAGGTATTGATATCCTCCAATTGTTTTATCATCTGTCTATTTTTAAATGCCAGAAAGAATTCCTTTCTTTACCAAGTAAGTATTTATTGAGTGCTATGCTAGGCATTGAGGGTATGTTGGAAAATAAGATATACAATCTCTGCCTTTACAGAGTTTGTAATCTACTAAGGTAGATAGCCATCAAAGTAAAAGGCATTTTGGGTTTTGAGAATGCAAAGGAGAAAATACTGACTAATCTGTATGCATCTGAAAAATATTCTTTGAAGAAGTATTATTTAGGTGATGTTATGAACTAAGTTGTAAGACCTCAAATTCATATGTTGAAGTTTGAACCCCAATGTGAATACATTTAGAAATACGGCCTTTAGGAAGATGATAAAGTTTACATGATGGAGCAAGCATGGTGTCCAAATCTGATAGGGCTAGAGGACTAACAAGCAGAGCAGGAGGCAGAGAGAATATGCCCAGCGATAGGAAAGGTCTTCTCAGTGAGAAGACAGCATCTGTATGCCAGGCAAGTGGACTTCACCTACAACCAAAACTGCTGGCACCTTGATCTTGGATTCTGGTTTTCACAGATGAAAGAAAGTAAATTTCTGTGATTTAAGCCACCTGACTGGTATTCTCTAGTGAAAAGCCAAGACGTCTAAGGAGGACAGCACCTGGGAGGAGGAGCAAGGATATACTTGTCAGGTAGAGCTCCTGAAGGAGGGAGTATGTCACCCCAGTGAAAGAGCATGCGCCCAACACAATCAGCCTCACAGAGGGCTGGAAGAACCAACAGGTCAGTGGGGGAGCCAGGAGCTCGCCCGCAGGCCAGGAGGTCCCATTATGTTAATTGCTTTATTTTATATCTGAAAGTATTGAAAACAACGCTGAAAGGTTCAAATCAAGGGACTGACCTAATCTCATTTTCTATTAAAATGAGAATGGCTTGGAAGGAGGCAAGAATAGATGCAGAGGGAGCTCAGAGGCCAGTGTGGAAATGTGGAAGAGACGGTGGTAGTAACAGTGTGATACAGAAGGATTCAAGAGATGCTCAGAAAGGCAGATGGGCTTATTTTGTGATAAGATGCCTATTGTGGGACGAATAAACAAGATATCGAGAATGGTTTTCAGTCTTAGATCATGAGCATCTGAGAAATGATATGACTCAGATCTGAACCACAGAAGAGGCTACTGTTTGGCAGATAATATACCTGCTTTAGTGGCTGGCTGAAGTTAAGAGTCAAGTGTATCTTAGCATTGTGCTTTGGTCTTGGATCTGCATGTAACAGGAAACCACTGGGTGCAGATATAGTGCAGGAGACATCACTGATGAGATTGAAGCCACCTCCCAGGTTGAGGTGGGTTCAGTTTCCACAGAAGACAATACTCAATTGCAGGGACTAGATAGGGTGGAGGTGTGCACTCGAAGAGGAAGAATCTTGCCTTGTGAACACCCTGAGTCAACACCTAAGGTTAATTTTGGCATCAAGGTTAACTTAGGTCCCAATCATGCTCAGATATTCATGGTCTTCTAACCTAGGCAGGATCAACTCAGACTTGGGACCAAGAAAGGGCAGGGGTGATTTCTCTTCACAGAGTCTGCTTTCTTGACTTCAAAGTGAATGCAACTCTCACTCTTCCCATGAAGTGATCCTGAGAGAAGCAACACTCAGTAGCTCATCTGAGAAGACAGCTACCTGTGTTGTGGGCAGGCAGGCTTTCCTAGAAACTAGCAGTTCTCACAGCATGATCATGAGCTGCTAGCCTCCCCAAATGCCAGAAGGTGAACTTCTATTGTTTGGGTTTCATATGAACGAATCTTTATTAAACATACTACAGTAATTTAATTTTTCCTCACAATCACCTGACCAGGTGAGCAATATTATTATCACCACTGCAGACACTAAGAAACTGAGGGACAGAATATATTTTCTTCAACAAACTTTAAATAATAAATGATAGTGAACCAGAGCTTATTTGGAGGATGTTGGTCTCTTTTATGAAGTTTAATATTCTTCGCTTTTTCTTTTTAGAAAATTAACTAGAAATAATTGACAAGCTATGTTATGGAAGATTCTGATATAAGATTTGCATTTGTTTCCTAGAAAGAGATCTTCTAGTCTCAGATATCCCCCAGAATTGGGCTCCAAGAAAGGGTTTCAGGATGAGGTCCTACATTCTTTCAAAGTCGTTTTTGTTGGAAAAAATATTATATGCCATTTTAGAGGCATCCCAAGAATAATTTATGATCAGTACAGTCAGTGCCAGATGGCCTAAGCTACAGACTGACTGTGTCTGCCTCGGCAGAGAACACAGACAGCCCTGGCAAGAGCGAAGAACAAGCTGTCCTCCTACAGCCCTGGTGATGGAGCCGGTTTCCTACTACCTGCTGCCCACACCCTCTTCCGGGGAACACAGAAGCCCTTGTGAACCTTCTGCTGGTTGGCCAAGGAGACTACAGAATTGGGAAGAAAACCTTCTTGTGGTCCCACCTGCCCTGCACAGTTGTAACTGCGGTGTGTGTGTGTGTGTGTGTGTGTGTGTGTGTGTGTCTGTGTGTGTGTCTGTGTGTATGTGTGTGTGTGTATGCCTGCACACGTGCACATGTGTGTGTGCATGTGTGTCTGTGTCTGTGTGTGTATGTGTATGCCTGTGTATGTGCACGTGTGTGTGTATATGCACATGTGTGTTATGTTGAGGGTTACCTCTTTAAGAGACAGTAGAGGATACAGGGACTCAGAGGGCAAGGAAGATTCTCACACCAACCGTCCTCACAGCAATTACACGTAGAGTATGTCAACTTGCAAAGCTCCTGTGGGGCCTCGAATAAACAGCAGCCCAATGAAGATGGAGGAAAAATCATCTACAGAAACCCTTACTTCCATCAGCCCCACTGCCTCCAACTTACCTTAACTACATGCTATTGAAAAACAATGTGTAGTTTGTGGCTTGATGTCGCATTTCAAACACTTCTCCCTCCTTTTCTCTCTCTCTCTCTGTCTTTCTCTCTGTCTCTCTATCATGAATGTTTAGTTAATCATCTACATAAGTTACATTCATGGCTCTGATTATTATCTTCTTTACCATAGGTATTGTTCAGATTCTGATTCCAATGTTAACCTGCTGAGCATCCTCTTAGAAAACTGAAACACCCAGAATTATTTCTGGGTACCTGTGGTACAGAAAGCTGACATAAAAATTAACCTTCACACCATGTGAATCCACACTAACTTCTGTTAGAAATATGGGCTCCTTCTGCACTCTTTCACTTAGATCTGGCTATGTGATTTGATTTAGCACCTGCCACGTCAGCAAGCATAGCACACCCAGAAGCATAGAAAGCAGTTTTATGTTTCTACTTTTGCATTTTTGCCAGTGCTGTAAAGTGCCAACTCTGGGAGACTCTTCCAGGCACAAGAAGAGAGTGAGTTATGAAGAAAAGCTGAGTCACTCCAGGTAGACCAGCAGTACATCAGGCAGCCATAGCAAACCTATAGCTACATTAGCTAAATAGCTCATTGTCATAAGGCTCTGAGGATTGGTTGGTTTTGTAAAACAATATTGTTGTGATTTTAGTTTTCCATCATACTAAGCATTTTTAATGGACTTTTTGTAATGTTCAGCTTTTGTAAACTCTTTCAGTAATCATTTCATCTGATCTTATAAGTGATACCTAAAATCATTCTGATGACATAAATCATTTTACATATGTTTAATATCAGCCTCAGCAAAAGAACCATAATACTCACTGTCATTACTGAAAGTTGTGTAGGAAAGTTAAGAAACCCCCATCCTAATAAAAAGGGCAACATGAGAAATCAAATATCTTTTTGCAAAGAACTGAAAATTTATAAGATAGGAGCAAGATCTTGTCAACTTCCTCGTGTGTGTGTGTGTGTGTCTGTGTGTGTGTGTGTACACATGTACCTATATTTATAGAGCAGATGTCTAACATTTTACACAGTGAGTACCTTTGGCCCTTACCCACCCTGTCTTCTAGATCTTTCTGTCTTTGTCCCACTTGTAGAAAAAGGTACCAAACATGGAGGCCACTCAGCCTGTGTGAGGCCACTCAGCACCTTTCCTACAAGAGAAAGGCTGAGAGGGTGGGGCTACCTGTGACATCTGCATCCCCGAAGGGTCCTCTTCCTTGGCCTTATCCAGTGAGGATGAAGAGCTCTTGTGTTCCCAAATTCAGTTCATGGAAAAGCCAACCTTACCATTGCTCCTTCCCTGCAACTTGCTCTTAATGGGGCAGTGCCTGTTAGTACTGTTAGTCAGTACTGTTAGTGCCTGTTAGTCAGGCCCAGGAGCCAGGGTGGAGGGAGCCAAGTAGCACTGCCAGGTGTGCTTCTCACAGTGCAGCTCATTGCCCACCCAGAAGTGTCCACATCCTAAGGTTTGGCCCACAGTCTGCACAGGTTTGCAACATGGGTGGTGGTACCGGCCCTCCTGGATGCGAAAGCCTAGTTTGCAATGCTGTGCTGTACTTCTCACAGGCAAGGAGTTGGATGGGGTGGCCAGTGCCCTGGACATGGGCAGGGGACATGGTGGGCTCAGTGAGCTGCATATGAAGGCAGGTGCCAAAAGAAACTACACTGGAACAGTCTTCAAAGGCTTGCCACCAAACTATAATATCCAAATTTCTTAATCTGAAAGTGAAGCCCAATGTTGTTTTGTCCAGATGTTAGTTTTATTTTGAATGTCCTATGTGATGAACAAGACATTTTGTGGTGTACAGTCATAATTAACTTAATTTTTCATCTCTCACCATATCTTTAAACCTATTCAGTGTGAATATATTTTTCTCTTTGTTGTCATTTTCCCATTTTCCCTTGTTCACTCTAAGGCCTTCTTACATTCCTATAAACAAATACAGCTTCTACAAGTTAGTGGATACATCCTAAAAAGACTCTAAATTGAGATTCTTGGTAACTCAGTTTTTCACCCAGAGAGCATTTAACCATTATGGCCACTGTATATAGTTATGTATTTGAGTTCCTTTGGTCCCTTAGGTCTCATTTTTTCCTAAAATAATAAGTCCAGTTGACTCTATTTATGATCTCTAATTATAATTCAACGTAAGCAAGGCAAGTCTATGATGAGCTCACAATAAAAAATGTCCATTTTAAGCAAAGAAATGAACTGTAATCGCTGTGATGTGTGCCTGGTTTATGAATGTCACTGACAACAAGACAGACCAGAATGAGACAGTTTATATGGTTCTGTGTCCTCATTACAGTCATGAAATGAATTAATATGTATAAATGGCAAAAATTCCCAAATCTAAAACTATGCTAAATATCCAAATGCAGTCAAAATCATGCAGATCAGAGCCATGACACATACTTTTATGACTCTGGAGATCTAATTTATGACACTGTTACAAGGCTTTTAATGGAGTGAAAATGAAGTCAGATTAAACTTCTTCCTGATGGCATTAAAGCTCCAATCACAACACATAGACTAATAAATGCTACTTTTTAGGTAATGAATGTCCCAGCAGAACCTCTTTAATTTGAAAGGAATTGTAATTGGGGACATTTCAGATACTGAAGGAAATCAGAGTATCCCAGCTCTATACAAAACTCGCACTCTGTGTGATATCCGAATCTTTAGCTCCTACTTTACACCAAGCTCTACATTTATCCCTGAAAACTATACAGAGAAACATGAGACAAAGTTTCTAAACTATGAAGATGTGAGATGAAACACCAGTTAATGTTACAGAAAACAGAAAAAGCCAGAACAGTAATTACCGGATGCCATTGCATTGACTACAAAATGGATGGTGATTTCAAAGATGCTGTAGTGTGAAAAAGTATTTCTCATTGAATCCATGATCTATGATAGCCAGGAACTCTAACCCATGCTATGTTGTGTCAAGCTATAAAAAAGGTATAAAATGTGTTGAGAACATAGAGGGAAATATTATTTTTGGTACTAACATTAAGAAGTCTTTACAATGAGGAAATAGGTGTGTAAACTTTTGGGGAAAGAAAAGTATAGCCTTATTCAGAAAAGCTGAATAGGATAGAAGCATTCTCAAAAGAGGAAAGATTCTTAACTGTTTGGGGAACTACAAGAAAATGAGAAACAAATAATACAGGTGAGAAAATGAAATAGCAACCTAGATATTCGTATTCAATCAAGTGGACAAGGAAAAATGACAAAGAGAAAAATCTAAAGCAAAGGTAAATGTGCTGCAACTAATATTCCTCCTCCTCCTCCTTGATGGTAATATGAAAATATTTTGGATAAAAACTTATTTCATGCCTATATTGAGTAAAGATCTTCTTATAGGTCAAATGACTTTCCATTTGTCCATTCATTCTTTCATTAACTTTGATATTAACCATTTCTGAGTTTCCCCAGAAACAAAAAAGGATTGATACGATTTTAAGAGATTGTGAGTTGTTTACAAAAATATTGATGGTAAGGACAATAGTTCCTAAGCAGAAAATTCATATTCTGTTGCATTATATTTTAAGTGGAAGTCTTGAGCCAAGAATAAGAATATTGGCATATCAGAAAGTATCAACTCTATGCATACATAAGCTAATCATTTATAATCGTCCGGAAAAAATAGGTGTTATCATATTGATAAGTCACAATAAAATAGAAATTAAATGAGAACTAATATGCTACGGTTTGAATCTTGGTCTCCCTGCTTCCCATAAGCATGTATTGTTTCTCCTCAATCTCACAACAGAGGAGAAATGCTGTATAATTGTATTTGTTCTAGATTAGAATTTTTTTAGATTAATCTTAAGGCTAAGCTGTGCTTAACATTCCTCGGTCCCCCACAACCCCAGCTGGTCCTTCATCTCTCTGGAATGGGGACTGAGGAGCTTTTTCTTTGATGAAAGCCCACTGTATCAGAGATGAACTGCAAAGCATAGTGGCTTCACTTCTCTACCCAACACTACATGTGGGACGACATGAACTATTCTGATTCAGCTAGGATAGCAAGCGCTGTGGGGGTGTGAAAGAGAGCTAGAGGAGAGCTGGTCATCCCATCCTTCCACCCCAGCTCCAGAGGCAAATGTGGAGACCTCACCAGGCAATACAATGTGCACCAGGCCAAGTCAAGCCTTCAGGGTAACCCAGATTACTCTCAAAGCCAAACAGAGACTTCCTTGACTTCACTTATTTAAAGAAGTTCCCTCAAGTCAAATCTGGAAGAAAATAAGCATTTTTTCTACCACAAACACCAGTGAAACCACTATTAGTAGATGCATTTCAGAGCTCCTTAGAACTTTTTTTAAGCTACAAAGCAATGGGAGCTGAGCAAGTTCAGGTTCCAGGGTCTAGCCGTGGAAGGTGCCCTGGAGCCCATTCCTGCCTTGTCTTTCTCAGTGCTTCTCAGGGTCTATCTGGGTGCAGTGGATAGTATAATGTACTTATTATTTATATACTATCTATTTTTAAAAGTTGGGTTGGGTTGAGACTTGTTAGGTCCTCGTGAAGATGATCTGAGGAAGACAGAGCAAGAATCCTTTTCCTTTCACATTAACATTCCTTTCCTTAACCATAACTCAGCATGACAGTCACAGATGTTTTTGTTGTCTATAGGACAACAGCATCTATTGATGATTCCAATTGGTGATGCAGCATAAGTCTGGGACAGCAAGCAAGATGGCAGCACTCATAATGACTTGCTAGCAGGTAGAATGAGAGTCCTTCTCAAAGTCTGTCTCCTATCTGCACATAAAACTCTTACCCAGACCCAGTCTGACATGCTGTATTGCCACTGTCTTGCAGTCAGAACTTTTTTTTTAAAGCGTTTCTTTTTCAGAAGTGATTTCTACTATGAAGAAGTCTTTTTCATGTTATATTTATCATTTAGTTCATACTATACTAAAGAAAGTAAAACAAAAAGTTTTCCTTCCAAATGAATAAAAATGAAGGGAATTCAATATTCTATTTGATTGAAATAAAAGCATGTATTAGAGTTTGGGAGGAGATGCTCTGAAGTGAATTCCATCACTAAGTTCTGGACATTTTAATTTCCTCATGAAATTTTGTGTCACCAGAAGAGATTTGAAAGAAGAAAAACATAGTAATTTCTGAATGAAAAATTCCATATTTCACATCTAGTTATATGAACCAGCACTCTCCCCTGTGGCTCATTGAAATAAACAGTTGAGAATAGGACCTTGTCCTGAGGAGAGGTAAATATAAATTCCACACATTCAAGCTCAAAATGATAACAGTGTGTCTAGGGAAGTAGGGGGTATTTTTCTGTTTCATATGAAGAGACCAAGTATTTATGTCATAACCTCTGGGTGCTGGGAGAGATGCAGATGAAAGAAATTCCATTGGCCCTGGGCAAACCAGCACCCAGTTCAGAGCCGTTCCCTGGCTTTCTCTTTGAAGACACCCAGGGACAGCATCGTGGTGGCAAGTGTGCAGGCTTTATGAATACTGCTTCATTTGACAAAAAATGTATCCTTTCTTTGTATTTATTTCCTAATTTGTGGAAATTTTACATCCAGAGATGAATGGTGCATCACAAAATCTGCCAGACCAAAGGGTTTACTTTCCAAACTTTTTAGATGCTCCTACTTGAAGTAATTACCTAAAATCCCAAGTTCCAGCTTGGATTTGAGCATTAGGATAGAACCACCACATTGCCTCATGGCTTCATGGTCGTCTCCATTTAGAGGCCACTCGGGGTCTTTCCCTTACTTTGCTTTCATGTCTACAGACACCTTCATGTTCCAGGCAGGTGTGCGGAGGACTGAGTGTCATGGGCAAAGGAACTCACTTCACAGACCTAAAGGGCTGTGTCTTTTCCACATGAAATCAATGATGTATAAGATTCCCAACTGTTTATGTTAAATTAGCAATGCATTAGAATTATTAGTAATATTAGTAATTATATAGCAACATATTAGAATTATATATTATTCGTATACTATAATTATTAAGATATATTTGTTTTACATAATGAGATAGATAGATAGATAGATAAATATATAATATTGGTCATACATTTAGCAAATAACTTTTTTTTTTTTTTTTTTTTTAGGTTTTTTGGAGACAGGGTCTCGCTTTGTGGTTCAGGCTGGCCCTGAGCTCAACCTCAAACTCACATCACAATCCTCCTGCCTCTGCCTCCCGAGTGCTGGGATTACAGGCGTGAGCCACCACGCCCGGCACTGTGGTATGTGGTACTGGTTGCTGCTGGGTGTGGGTCTCCACACCCAGTATTGTTATGTGGTTACCGGGG
>PVIR01020663.1:20360-30448 GCA_004026965.1 Petromus typicus | reverse complement strand
AGTCCCTGGGCGCTCTTCCGGCGTGGGCCTGGAGACAAGTAAGCTCCAAACCCGGCGCAGATTCAGTGACGCAGACTCGGTGCTGCAGTTGCCGTTTCCCGAGCCGCCCGCTGCTAAACTCAGTCCCTGGGCGCTCCTTCGGCGTGGGCCTGGAGACAAGCAAACTCCAAACCCGGCGCAGATTCAGTCTCACCTTTTCTGTCTTGTATTTTTCTTATGTCATATGTAAGTTAGAAAATTTTAAAATGCTAATAAGACACGTAAACTCTTACTAGCTAGTAAGAAGAAGCAAAAAAAATAAATAAAATGAAGAAAATAACTAGAAATCACATCTCGGATAAAGGTCTAGTATTGCTCTTACAAGCAAAAAGATTCTAACCATCTCATGGCAGCAGATCCACACATGATGGAAGGCACACAAAATGACTTCATGAAGTGAAAACTGTAGGCATCATTTTCTATAATCGATTCACACTAGACTATAACTTGACAAAGTAATAAACTTTTTCTATGTTAAACCATTAGTACTTCAGATTTTACCGACAGTTGTGAGTAGTATTTACCTTGACTAACATATATAATCAAGAATGATGTTATATGTTGAAAAGAACTATATTAACAGGCTGCTCACAAGAGATTCCAGAAACAATACAAGCTAAATTAATACTGTGAGACATCCTTACTATTCTGACTTCCTTTACTCAGTGAATCAGGTAAGTTGTAACCGACTCTTTCCTAACCTTTTAAAGATTTTAGCTTCTCTTCTTTTTCCACTCAAAGGACCTGTCCAAATATATTAACATTAGCAAACTGTCATTTGTTCATTTTGGACATCTTATACTTTTGTATTTATCTGGACACTGATGTTTTTAAAAAATTTAATGTTTAAATTTTAAAATACAGTAAAATTGTTCTGACTTCATTTATTGCTAAGATTATCTGCTACTGTAGCAAATGATCTTCGTTTTTGTAATTAAAGTTTTCACTTAAACACATTCATAAGGTGAAAAATAGAGTTCATCTTAGAAAAAAAGCAAGTAAGTATAAAAGTTGTATGGGTGTATCTCTAGTCCACAAATGCATGCTGGTTCTATGCCCATGTTCACAGATTAACCCACAGAGAAGTGACAACAGAATGTACTGTGCCAATTCACTTGCAAATGATGAAAATATCAAAATAAAATAATTACAGAATATAATCAAATACCAAGGCCAGGCCAAATCCATACATAAGACTGTAGCATATCATCCAATTTAAGATCATCCAAAATGTAGATATTGCAAAATTTCAAAACTATTAGCACATCTAAAAGAAGTTCACAGAAAGAAGCAAAAGAAAGGAGGTCTGTGAGCAAATTTCAACAGATACTCTTAAAGTGATGGATGAAATATATAATTTTAAGTATAATTTCATTGGGAATTTTTTCAGATCTAAAAAACTGGGTTAGTATCAGAAGAATACCAATTAACAATTTAGATTCCTTATCTTTCATGGTAGTAAGTAAACAGATACTGCAAATAATAAATAAATACCAAGGACTGCACTTATTTGGAAATATTTTTGTGAAGACTTTAGAGATTAAAATTTCTTCTTCATGCTGAACTACTGTTATTTAAATTGTTTTCAATGGCATTTTCTAGAAAAGGCATGCAAAAGGTGAAAAAAAATCACTGGGTATGGTGGTGAACACCTGTAATCCCAACACTCACAAAGCTGAAGCAGAAGGATCACTATGAGTTTGAGGCCAGCCTGGACTCCACACTAAGTTTAAGACAGCCTGAACTTCATAGTGAGACCTTGTCTTAAAAAATGTTTTAAGTCTAGCAGTCTCTTGGTTGAGTTTTTAGAATCCTCTATATAGAGTATCATGTCGTCAGCAAATAATGACAGTTTAACTTCTTCATTTCCTATATTTATTCCTTTTATTTCTTTGTCTTGCCTAATTGCTATGGCTAATGTTTCCAGCACAATATTGAACAGAAGTGGTGAAAGTGGATATCCTTGTCTTGTACCTGATCTTAGTGGGAAAGGTTTCAGTTTTTGACCATTTAGGGTAATGCTGTCTGTTGGTTTCTCATAAATAGCTTTTATTAGTTTAAGATACAGACCATCTATTCCAATTTTCTGCAGGGTTTTGATCATAAATGGGTGTTGGATTTTTGTCAAATGCTTTTTCTGCATCTATTGAGATGACCATATGGTTTCTATCCTTGAGTTTGTTAATGTAGTGTATTACATTTACTGATTTATGTATGTTGAACCATCCCTGCATCCCTGAGATGAATCCAACTTGGTAAGGGTGTATGATCTTCTTGATGACTCTCTGTATTCTGTTTGCTAGTACCTTATATAAGATTTTGCATCAGTGTTCATTAGGGAGATTGGCCTGTAATTCTCTTTTTTGGTTGGGTCTTTCTCTGCTTTTGAGATCAAGGTAATGGTTGCTTCCAGAAATGAACTTGGGAGTGCTGCTTCCCTTTCGATTTCATTGAATAGTTTGAGGAGTAGCGGTGTTAACTCTTCTCTAAAAGTTTTGTAGAATTCAGCGCTGAATCCATCAGGTCCAGGGATTTTTTTTGTCGGTAGGTTTTTTATTACATTTTCAATTTCACAGATTGATATTGGGGTGTTTAACATTTTTATATCCTCTTCATTCAACTTTGGAAGTTTGTATGTATCTAGGAATTTAAAAATTTCTTCTACATTTTCCATTTTATTGGAATACAAATTTTCAAAGTATGTGTTTATTATTCTCTGTATTTCCACTGGGTCAGTGGTGATTTCCCCCATTTCATTTCTAATAGAGTAGATTTGAGCCTTTTCTTTTCTTTGTTTGAGAAGATTGACTAAGGGTCTGTCAATTTTATTTATCCTTTTAAAAAACCACTCTTTGATTTGTTGATTTTCTATATCGTTCTCTTAGTCTCCTTTGCATTCATTTCTGCTCTGATCCTTATCATTTCCTCCCTAGCATGAGCTCTCGGTTTGCCTTCCTCCTCTTTTTCTAGTAGCTTAAGGTATGCTATATATTGTGAAACAGAAAATACTCAAAGCGAATGGGGTGAAGGGGAAAAAATAATGAGATTATAATAAGAAAGGAAACAAAGTTTATGTATTTGGGGGTGGAGGTGGGGTGGTAGGGTGGGTAGGGCTATGGAAAAAAATGAGAATTAAGTTGTGTCATATATTGGTACAAATTCTCATTGTTGAATGCAATCATGATGTGTATATGTAATGCACCAATAAAGATTTCAATTTAAAAAAAAATGTTTTAAAACTCCAATTACAAAAAGGTGAAAAAATTTTACTAAAAACGTATTTTATTTAGATACAAACTATATCTGATAAGTATAAATGCAAAATACAAATAAAATTTAGCAAATAGTTGATTCATGTGTAGAAATAAATACATTCAATATACTTTAATACGTAATACTCAAATGAATTAGGAAATTCATTCCTAGTGAATGGGAAGCATTCTAAAAATGTATTATCTTTTAAATATTTTGAATATAGTTACTTACCAAGGTTCTGTGAGTCATCAGGTTTATTTTCATTCATTTTACTAGAAAAAATAAAAATATATCAATATAGCCAACTTAATTTTAAAAACCTGAAATTAATCATTTGAATTAGTTTATTTGGTATTTATCTGTCAACAGTTCAAGTATCATTTCTTTACTACAGTATGTAAGACCAATAGTTCTCAAAAAGAGTGGTAGTCTGGGGCCGGGGAGTTAGCTCAGTGGTTCCAGCGCCTGTCTTGCAAGCGCAAGGACCCGGATTTGATCCCCGGTATTCACATACCATTCTGGGCATGGAGACTCACCCCAGTAGCAACCAGTACCACATACCACAGTGCCGGGCGTGGTGGCTCACGCCTGTAATCCCAGCACTTGGAGGCAGAGGCAGGAGGACTGCTGTGATGTGAGTTTGAGGCTGAGCTCAGGGACAGCCTGAACCACAAAGTGAGACCCTGTCTCAAAAAACCTGAAAAAAAAAAAAAAAAAAAAAAAAGAGTGGTAGTCTGAGGACTTTTTTTTTTTAATTGGAGGGAAGGTTTAATTATCAAAACATGTAATATGACACTGATACTTAGTAGAAGGGCCAGGATTATAAAACAATGCAAAGAAAATACCACACAACAATTAAAGAGTAGATCATCAAGTTTTCAAGTAGATATTAAAGTAGGTTTAAAATAAAACCCAAAACAATAATAAAAAACTACCTTAATATTTACTTAGAAACCAAGCCTTGTTACATATAAATAAACATCAAGTCTTGCTATTAAGGACAAAATGAGTATCTCCAAAACTGTAACTTCTATGTAAATCAACACTCTATTTAATTTCTGTTCTGAATTTTAGCAAGATTTTAAGACATCAGTGATGTGAAAATAATTTTTTAATTTGTATTTTTAGCTGTTGCACTTGAGAGATTCTACATAGTGCTACAAGCATCTCACTGCTTACAGTATAGTAACGCTAAACCAATGAAAGTCACCGATTTGTCTCTATTTCATCTCACACTATTTACTTAATAGAACTGCTTACAGTCATTACTGAAAATCTTTCTTCCTCCTAAAAGACTAAAGGGAGGAACAATGCAATCACATTTTATAGTTGCAAATCCAATGAGCAGCAGAAAGGTTAAAGCATCTGTCCAAGTTTACAGAGGTAGTAAAAGAATACAACAACCCACAAAGGCATGACCACGGAATAAATGGTGCTATTTCATGGGAAAATAACAAGAATGTAAAAAATTCTATAGAATATAGTTTTAAATGTCTGTTGAGGGTAAAAACCACAAATATAGATTGTTAGCAAATCCTCCAATATAAAATACCACAAAATGTAAGACATACATTGACTTGTGAGTACTAACCAATTAAATTGATATAGGTTTCTCTTACAGCCTATAATTTGTATTTTTATACTGCCTATGAGAAGTATTTGGATTTCAACATGAATTTTTCTCATATAATGCTCTTGTTCTTCTATATAAAGTTACAGACCAAGTCTTTTGTATTATTGTGACTCTAAAACTTCATTTTTACAGGTGCTGTATCTGAAGAGAGTCCATAAAACATTTTAAATAGGTTTTGCAAATAAGTAGGAGTACATTACCTTTCTCATTCTCTCTCTGCAAAGATTATAGTAGGGTTAAAGAAGTACCCCTTTAATGCCCCAGGTTTTTTTTCTCTCCTTTTTTCTTTCTATTTCATTCTGGCACTGACTATACCAAGTAGATGACGGTACTTTTACTGTTTCAGTATGTTCATACAATGGCTACAAACTGTCCTAACTGGTCAAACTGACTGAGGTCCCAACCTATACTACCTGATTTTAAGAAGGTTAAAAGGATTAAATGTATCTGTGTGGTTGAGAAGGAAGTCCATCTTAATATAGATGAAATACAACAAACAGGACAAATTAGGTTTAGTATATCATAAATCTAGGCATAAAATGGACTACATGATAATTGCTGATACTTAATACTTTTTACTTAGTATCCAAATACAGATTTACATTTGAGATCCCATTCCTACGGCTTGTAATTCCCTTTCCTTTCCCCTTTCAGGAGAACTGTAATTATCTACTGTTTCCTTTTAGATTTACTTTAATAGAGAATAGTGACTGAGGTTTGTGATATAGGCAGCTCTGGTAAACTGCTCAATGTTAGAATCCTCATATCATTCAGCAAAGGGCAAACAAACATTTGCTAAATGTGAGTAATACAAGTGGGCTTTTCTTTGAGACTATCAAACACTACTTCAAGTATCACCTAAATTCTCCCCTTCTCCAAAATCCTATGGGAACTTTACTGTATGTTATGTTTGGTGAAAAGCCCTGTTGTTGCTCTGGTTTACAATTTCACTGTAGACAGTCAAGAAACTTTTACTTCACCAGACAACATGTTCAACCCCAATAGCTGTAACTGGTCTAGGGCAAGACAAAAGAATAAAGCAAATGGCAGAAATTGGTGAACCTAAAAGTTGGAGGAGTTCCTTACAGTACTTTGAAACTTTTATCTAAATGTAAAATTCTGATGAGTTATCCAAGGGTTGGATAGTGTTAACATACTATATAATTCACAATTCTGACTGGCAGATATTACCCTTCTTCTGAATTCCCACCATCTGAAATACATTTTACCCTGCTTGAGAATCACTTTATTTTAAACAAGTTCCAATACAAAACTTAAGCCAAAAAAAAAAGCTATTCACAAATTTTAAAATTTAATCTTATAATTGTTTTATCTATTTCTTAAAATTATGAATTTTAAGATATTCTAAGTGGAATGAGAAAAACAATGATATTTAAGTACGTATCTCAATAGATCAAAATTTTTTTCAATTCATTGAGCTTATTGGTACAATTTAGTTGAACATTATAGACATGTTTATCTCAGGAAACTTTACTTGTACATGATATATCTTGGTTATTATGTTCTTCCCATTCCCCTTCAACCCCTTCTACACCCTTTCCTATTTACAACTTTGTTTTCATTAATTCCTTCTTTTCTCACACCAGAGGAAAAAAACTGATATTCAGATATGTGTCCTATTTTATTTCACTTGGGTATGGTCTCAGGGTGCATCCATTTAGCTATAAATGACTCTAGTTCATACTTTTTATGGGTATTACTCCATTTTATTTTTTAAAAAACACAGATAATGGTTGATGGGCAGTTGGGCTGTTACCAAGATTTTGTGCCTCTACAAACATGGGCACACATATACGGCTGTGGTATGATACTTTTAATTCTTTTGCAAAGATATCCAGAAGGGGGATAGCTGGGTCAGAAGGAACTTTTTCCACAGTGGTTGCACCAGTCTACATTCCCACCATTCTTCCAGCTCCACCAACATTTATTGTTGGTAATTTTCTGATAACCATTCTTTCTGGAGTGAGATGGAATCTCAGCATTGTTTTCATTTGCAAATAAGTCAAATTTTAATAATGGTTTTAGTCTTTATAATATTAGATTATTTCTTTCCTGGGGAGATCATTAACAATTTAATGAAGTTTTAGGAAGCCACTGTCAAGAGGAATGGTAAGGGCCAGGGATTTAACTCAGTGGTTCCGGTGCCTGTCTTGCAAGCACAAGGGTCCGGGTTAGATCTCCCCCGACCACCACATACAATACTGGATGGGGAGACTCATGCCCAGCAGTCATCAGTACCACATACCACAGTGCCGGGCGTGGTGGCTCACGCCTGTAATCCCAGCACTCGGGAGGCAGAGGCAGGAGGATTGCTGTGATATGAGTTGGAGGCTGAGCTCAAGGCCAGCCTGAACTACAAAGTGAGCCCTGTCTCAAAAATAAGAGGAATGGTAAATCTTTCCTATTGCTTACCACCAGGAGGTCAGTTAGTGGGAAGGTTTGACATTTATTCCATAGGTAGAGCCTAGTGCCCTTCCTCCTTGATTGCCAATGTGCTTAGTGCTTGGTAGCTTATGGCAGAAATGTTTGCCTATGTCATAAAAGGGATTGTAATTTCCTTCTTGTCTATTATGGATCAAATCCTTTGGAAGTCAGCTGCTAAATCACAAGAACTATCAGGATGTTCCACGGTAAGAAATGGAGTCCTTCTACCTTTAGCCATGTGAGCAAATTCTCAGAAGCAAATTCTCTAGCCCAAGACAACATAAGACTGCAGCCTGAAAGCAACTTCATGAGCAACCCTAGGCCAGAACCACAGCTGACTAAGCAGATTTCAAATTATTGAGACGCTGTCAGAAAATAAATTTTTATTAAATTCTATGTGCCAAGTTTTAGGTTGATTTGTTACAAAGCAACATGCAGATACAAACAAGACAAATTTCTCCATCCCAATTGATAGCTACTTTTGTATCAATGAACACCAGGTCTTACCCACTTATCATTTCCTAAAGCTCATAATCCTACTGATTATAGCAAATTTCAAATAAAAGATGATACTGAGTATACAGAAAATATGCTGGAATCAAACACTTGAAAGAAATTATTTGATTATTTTGTCTGGCACTAAAATATTCTTGCTAAAGGAACGATTTGGTTTAAACCCCTTAGAAGGCTCAACTTAATCTATACAAGGAAAATTGATGTGCTCTAAATTATTTTCCTATACAACTTTGACATTATTATTTAATGTCGTATTCATATTTAGCATTCATTTTACTTTCTGATTTGGCATGATTAATTTTATTTACTAAAAGTACATAAAGCAAAACTAGCAGAGCAGACCTCTGGGAGTCGATGCCTCTTTAGAAACTGAAAAACAGCATAAACTGCCTTAATTAACAATGTACCCACAAAGAGAATACCAACAGAGACTGAAATGATAAAAAGAAAGCAAACAAATTTTGCAGCTGAAAAGTACAATAACAGAACCGGAATATGCACCACAGGGGTTCAGCAGTATCACATCTGAACAGGAAAAAAAAAATCTGTGAATCTAAAGATAGAATAATTGAATTTATCCAGTTTGAAGAACAGAAAGAAAAAAGGAAGAACAAAATGTACAGAGCGGCTGTATATGCTTAATACACATACCAGCATGATACAGTGTGGCTATATATGCTTAATAAACATACCAGCATAATTAATGTAAGTCCAAGTTAGAAGAAACAGGAGCATAAAGAGTTCTTGATAAAATGGATAAAAACTTCCCAAATATGATGGAAGACTTCAATCTGTACATTTTTAAGCTGTCCAAGTATTCCCAAAGAAGACAAACTCTAGATCTCTAACTTCATATGCAGTATAGCCAAACTGATAAAAGCAAAGAAATCCTCAGATAAAATTAACGGCCAATTTCTCATCAGAAACCAGGACTTCCAGGAGGCTGAGAGAGAGAAGAAAGATGTAGGGGAAGGAGAAATGGTGAGAAGGAAAGAAAGGAAACCCTGTAAGCCAAAAATTCTATGTGCAGCAAAGCCATACTTCAAAAAATGGAGATCAATTCATAGATTCATATGGGGAGCAAGTAAACAATATATACAGTATGATATATTCTACACAGAGGGAATGGTTGGCTTCATAGTGAAGATGACATTGTAATGATTTTCACACAAACAGACACACTGAGCAGACAAGGCAGGAGTGTATATGCAAAGGCACAGTTGTTTATTAATAGTATGGGATGTTTGAAGAATGCCAGGAACTTCTGGGAGTTCCTCCTGCTGATTCTACCATATGATTGAATTATATGAACCACTTTGGATTGTGTAATTAGATATAACACAATCTTCTCCACTGACTAGGTAATTTCCTCCTTGCCTGGGCAAGGTATCATTTCAATCCTAGCCTTTTCCAATTGACCAAGTCAAACTAACCAGCCCATCCAAGCTCCACAGTTGCTGAAACAGATGGTATCTTCACCACAGATCAGGGTTTGGGAAACACAGGAAATGAAGTCAGAGACCATAAGGACATGTTTCATTAATTCCTAAAAAAGTATCTCTTAATTTTTTTCAAACATGAGAACTTTTCTATTCCCTAATGTGACACAGTAACTAAACTCCAAAGATTCTGACTAGAAACAAGTCAAGGGAACATGACAGAAAGAATACTAGTCTTGGGTCACAAAGGCCTGGGATTGAACTTCTGGTTCTGCTTGCATACTTGCACAGTCCTTTCTCCTAGACTCCTCAGCTGCAAAACAGTAGTAGAGATACTACTCCTTATCTATTAAAGAGTTTTTACATGCAGAGTGGCAAACAGATATAATTATGTGGAGGAATGGAAGAAAAGGAGATAAGCAAGGATCTGAAGCTTCTAAGCCTAAGACTGTCAAGGTTTCCAAATCTTGGGCTTTGTTGCTGTTGTAGTTTAGTGGGTTTTCCTTTCTTTCTTTTTTTGGGGGGGTTGTCTGTTCATATATATTCATTTTTTAAGACAGCTCTCAGTTGCACAGCCCAGGCTGGTTGCAAATTTGCCATCCTTCTTCCTGTCTTAGATTCCCAAATGCTGGAATTACAGACAATAGTCACTGTACTAGGCTTACAGGTTTCTATCAACAGTGATTATCTCTAAGGACAGATTGAGGTGTGAGTGGCTGACTTTTTAAATTTTAGAAACTGGTATGGTTTGAATGTTTTTA
>PVIR01020663.1:0-20260 GCA_004026965.1 Petromus typicus | reverse complement strand
CACCACGCCCGGCACTGTGGTATGTGGTACTGGTTGCTGCTGGGGTGAGTCTCCATGCCCAGTATTGTATGTGGTTACCGGGGAATCGAACCCGGGCCCTTGCGCTTGCAAGACAAGCTCTGGAACCACTGAGCTAACTCCCCGGCCCTCTATTGATATTTTAAGTTAATTAAAAGTTTACTGAAAGCTTATATTGCATGCAGTTATTCAGGAGAGCACTGGAAGATCTGGGATCTGAAAGTAGACTTTTGGGTAATCCCCAAGATAATCAGTAAGAATATAACTAAAAATATATACAGAAAAAGGAAGGAGAATGGACTCAAAATGGTACACTATTAAAAAATAAGATGGATATTAAAATAATGGAAATGAAAAAAGATATAGTACAGAGAAAACTAAGAAAAACAGAAATCCTTATCAGTAATTATTTTGCATAAAATAATTATAATTTCTAATTAATTGGCAGAGGCTGACAGAATGGATTAAAAAGATCCATCTATACATTGTGTATTAAGTCTCCTTTGATGCCAGAAACAAATACTGTAAGTAGAAGGTAAAAATATAGAATAAGGCATTCCAAACAAACAGTAACAACTAAAAATGAACTTGACTGACTACTAATATGAGGCAAATAGTCAGATTGTTATAAGACTCAAAGAAAGATACTAAACACTGAATTAATGCTTGTTTTATCAAGAAGATACAACCCACCTAATCACAGCTCCAAAATACATACGGCAAAAATTAACAGAAATCATATTAAGACTTATACTGGGCATCACTCCATTCAATAAAAGAATGCAAGTTCTCCTCCAGTGGACACAGAACATTTTCTATGGACAGACCGTATGTCAGTTCACAAAACAAGTCTCAATAAATTTAAAAGACTGGAATCACACATAAGGATATGAAGACCATTCAAAGGTAAAAGAACAGTTTCTTCAAATGGTACTGGAACAACTGGAAAATAAAAATAAATGTTAGATTCCCTACCTCATATCATATAATACACAATACCTCATATTATACACATTATCTCAAAATGAATCTAAAATTTAAACACAAAAGTCCAAACTCTAAAACTCTTAGAAAAAAATATTGGGATAAGTCTTCATGAACTTGGCCTAGCCAACAGTTTCTGAGAAAAACATCAAAAGCATTAAGTAATAAAAAATAAGTTGTATTTAATCAAAATCTAACATATTTGTACATCAAGAGACACTATCCAGAGAATAAAAAGATAAGTCCATGGAGCTGGAGAAAATATTTGGAAATCTTGTATCTAAGAAGTTTAATACATAGAGTATTAGAAAACCTTAAAATTCAACAACAAAAAAGGCAGATAACCCAATTCAAAAATGGAGAAAATGTCTAAATGAAATAATAAGCAAATGAAAACAAGCTCATTATCATAGTGATACAGAAATTAAAACCACAATATACCATTCAATGCCAGCTAGGACAGCTATTTAGCTAATTTTAAAAAGAATAACAAAGAAACAGAAGGCAGATGTGGTGGTGCACAGCTGTAATCCCAAGACTTAAGAGGGTGAGGCAGGAAGTGTGTCATGAGTTGGAGGGCAGCCCGGGTTGCACAGTGAGTTCAATCAAGGCTCATCTGAACTGTCCTGTCTAAAAAGACCAATTAACCAACCAAACACAACAACCCAGAAAGAAAGAAAAGGAAAATAACAGGTATTGGTGAGAATATAAAACAACTAGAACTCTCATACATCACTGGTAGAAATGTAAAATGGTTCAGCCACTGTAGAATACAGGCTGCCAGTTTCTCAACATGTTAAACATATAACTACCCCATCACCCAACAATTCTACTACGTATATACCTGAAAGAATTAAACCTCCCATAGACTTCATTTCTAGATTACTTACAATACCTAATATAAATACTATGTAAATGTTATAGTTTATGGAATGACAAGAAAAAGTCTGTATGTGTTAAACATAGACACATTATTTTCCAAATATGTTCAGTGTCTGGTTGGTTGAATCCATGGATGTAAAATCAAAAAACAAAAAGGACCTACTGTATTCATTGGTACGTTACATTATGAAGCGGAAACAGATGTTAAATGTCACATGTTATATGTTCTCATTTATGTAATATATCCAGAATAGGTAAACCCAGTAGAGATAGAACGTAAATTTTGGTTTTTATGAACTAGAATTTTCTCCTACGGTGATAAAATGTTTCTGAACTAGACAGATATGGCACACATTATGAATTATTAGGTATGACTGAACAATGGTTGACTTTATGTGAATTTCACCAAAAAAATGTCAAATGATCACCTAACTTGGTCAAATGTATAGATGAACAGAAATGAAGTCATACATTTACTGTCCACAATTGTCCAGAATAGCTTTATTTCTTACAGTTAAAAATGGTAAGCAACTTAAAATAGCCATCCATAGGTTTTAAAAGTTGATATATATCAATATATTTACTGAAATTCCTTGAACTGTACCTTTAAAATGTTTTATTGCTTATAAATTACCAAATAGGTTTTTAAAAGTTAAACATATTCGTTCAAATTAGAAGAAAAACAATAGTAATGTTCATATTAGCTTAAAAGTATAATTAATTCTCAGGAAACAAGTTCCTCTTTACCTTTGCATACTGGCTTTTTATGTTTATTATTCATGTTAATGATTCCAAAGTTATCCAAATCTATAAAAAGACCTTTTCAATTCTGTTTCCAAAGTCTTGTATGTCAATTTAAAAATTCAAGACATCATGTGAATGCTCTAGACCAGCAGTCTCCAACCATTCTGGCACCAGTTTATGGAAGACAATTTTTCCATTGGTAGGAGGCAGGTGGCGTTTTAAGTTAATTCAAAGGACAGTGCAAGCCATGTGCATGAACAGTTCATTAGGATTCATGTTCCCAGAAGAACCTACTAGCATTGCTAGTCTGACAGGAGGCCGAGTTCAGCTTGCTCAACCTCCTAAGGAGCTGGGGTCAATAAAGATGAAACTCTGCCGATCTGCTGTGTGGTCCAGTTCCTCCGAGTCCATGGCCTGAGGGCTGGAGATTACGTCACAAATTCAAGTATTACTTTGGCTAGAGGAAGCACACTAGATGGGACCCTGGTGTCATGTGCTCTTTAGTCTACCTCACTTGCAAGTTATAGAATGAGGACCCTACAATATTGGGCAGTTTGTTTTTTTTAATAAAAAGATTGTAATCAAAGAGCTAAGATGTGAGGCAAACAGGAAAAGTAAACTGATTCCTTCACACTCTGAGAAGTTTTTTTTTTTAAAGATATAACAATGTATCACTCTTATAGTTTAAAAACTGGACAAAGAGGAAACCAAATATTTAACAGTTACTGAGCTAGGCAAAGTGGTGCACACCTCTGATCACAGCACTAGGAGCTGTAGCAGGAGGACTGGGTCACCTTGAGTCCAAGGTAACATGGGCCACATAATGAGTTCCAGGTCAGCCTGACATACATAAGGAGACTGAGTCTCAAACTATAAACCATAAAAAAAATAGAGAATAGATGTGCAGAATTACACTAGTAATGATGGAACATGAGTAGGTCAGACAAGAGTGCTGGAAAAAAACTATTTTTCTTGGAAGCAGTTTGGAAGTAAGTCTGTGAACGGCTTTTGGAAAAAAGATGACATTTGAACTGTACGGTGTACACAATGTTAAGTCATTAGAGATTTTTTTATGGAACAATTATTTGGAAGGAGAAGCAAGAATTACTTTTTAAAAGCATACAAATTTTTAATCTAGTTTGATTTTAGTTTAAGCACTTTAAAATAAATTATGAAAACAAATTATGATAAATAAATTATGAAGCAAAGACACAAAAAACCAGGAGCCTTTGGCATTTATATATGTCATTTTTTACATTGTGCCTAAGAATAGGCATTTCTAACCCATCCTTCATTTCTTTAAGCATCTTTCTGATAATATGAACACAAACCAAAATCTGAACAGTTTCAGAATTAGGGACACAGTTTTTCATGAATAGTGTTTGGTCTCTAAGCAAAAAATACATAATTTGAATTATAATGTAAAGAAAATACACGAGAAAGTACTACTGTGTTTTTTAACATGTCAAGTTTACAGCAAGCAAACCCTCAGAACTTAGTAATTAACAAAGAAATGGATGATTTAAAAATTTCATAAATCTCTTCTTAAAGCTTGTTTATTTTCCTGGTCCTGGGGATTGAACTCAGAACCTTTGCCTGAGCTGTATTTCCAGCCCTGTTTTATTTATATTTTGAGATTCCCCCTAAACTCCCAGGTTGAGTTCAAATATTTGAAAAGAGATGACTGTATTAAAGGGTTTGAGAGTTTAGACCAATATTAAAAATGAACCCTCTCTCCAAAAAAGCCCCCACAAACAATAAAACCTGAAAGAAAATGGATTCTTGAAAGGAGTTCTTGCAAAACGACTCAAAGAACCCATTTGACCAAAGATTGCTAAAGGTGAAAAAGCAGGCAGGCGGAATTAAATCTTATCCCTACTGTTTGCAAACTAAGACTCTGGGGAATCACCGCAACTATTATAGCCGATTTAAATGTGCAAGAGTCTCGGATTTTTGCGGCATTTGAAAAATGTCAACAGTAAAAAGAAAAATATCCGGGTTTCAAATACAAAGGGTACTCAAGTTTCATTTAAATCCCCACCCGGCATTTCAAAGACTGTCACTCCCCTGCGGTGCAGGGTAAAAATAAAGCCTCCTAGGGTAGCGCTCTCCCGGGAGCTAGGAGCTTGCAGTGCATCGCGCGTGGAAACCGCGCCCTCCCCTCGCCGTCCATCTTTAATAAAGAAGATTCTGTTACCTGTGGGAACGCGCTCGCCGCCGGATTCCACTACGCAAAAGGCCTCCACATTCGAGCCGACACTGCGACTACGGAAAAGCACAGAGACAGCGCATGATTTCCGGTGCCCGCCAGGCCTCGCAACCCTCGATGCCCGAGACGGTGAGGGGCGGCAGCCGGGAAAAGCTCCCCGGCGGCTTCACACAGGCCGCTGCCCCGGCGCCCCCGGAAGCACCCCGAGGCCCTCGCGAGGCTGTGCGGCCCCAGACCCGCTCCCCCGTCCGACGCTCCCGCTCCTCGCCCAGGAACTCCCGGCTACTTGCCGGCCGCCACTTACTCACCGAAGCGCGCCGAACCCTAGGTGCGAGACGACCCTGTCACTTTCGTATGCTCGCGCAGCGCCGCCCCGTCCAACGGCTGGCAGGATTCAAAATCGCCCACTTCCGCTCCAGCACGGAAGGAGCGGCCGCCCCTCCTCCACGGAGCTGGCCGGCTGGGCTGGGCCGGAGGTGGCCCCTCGGCGTCCTTTTCGCGGGAGTTTCTTTTGCCCGGTCTCTTTGCCTTTTTAAGGTCCTCCGAGCGGTCTGGGGCGTGGTGGCTGTTTCTTCCCAGTGACTCTTGAGGGCGTCCCCTTGTTTCCGACGCAGGCCGAAAGGTGCCGGAGTTGCTGTCCCTTCGCGGAGTGGGCCGGTCGCGCGCGCTCCGCGCTGCAGCGGAGGAGGCCTCCCGCCCCTCGCCCTGGAGTAAACAGGCAGCAGCCGGAACGGAAAGCAAACTCCAAGTTCCAGTTAGCACAGGATTGATTTTCTGGCCCCTCCTTCTTCCGGGGCTGGCGGTCAGAACTTGGAAACCTCTTTTGAAAGAAGACAAAAAGCCTAGCATACCATTCACCCCTAATTCAGCCACAGATTTGAGAATTACGGATCATTTTACAAAACAAGGACCATACACTCCGGTGAGATTCGTGAGACAGTGGTTATTTTCTTTTACGAAGAACAATGTATTTTTTTTAATCCAAAAAGTCTAAAGCTTCTCAAAGGGATATACTTAGGAGCTTTAATAAACTAAAGGATTGGACAAGGATTTAAGTGGGCTGGTGGAGGAAGGGAGGAAGTTAACTCTTTAACTTTTCAGACTATTACTATGTGCTCATTTAATAGCATTTCGCCTAAACTGATTAGTCAAGCCATGATAGCATTCCTCTGGCACCTGTGGAAAATACAGTATAAAGACGTGTTATGTACACGTACCAACTCCCCACCAGCAATGTAATTAGGTGTTGCAATCAGGTACTAATAAAAATTTTAAAATGCTATTTGAAAGATTTGCTAGATTTCTAGGAATTCACAGCTAATCTGATATAGGGAGAACATTGAGCTATTTATTAATTGATACAGTTTTTAACTGGAAAATAAGTAATCTGAGTTTACCTACAAGGAAATGGTTACTTAAGATGTAGAATCTAGGATCAGAAAGTTAGCTCAATGGTTCCAGCGCCTGTCATGCAAGCACAAGGACCCGGGTTCGATTCCCGACAACCCCCACGCCCAGCAGCAGTGCGTATCACATACTACAGTGCCGGGCGTGGCGGCTCACGCCTGTAATCCCAGCACTCGGGAGGCAGAGGCAGGAGGATTGCTGTGATGTGAGTTTGAGGCTGAGCTCAGGGCCAGCCTGAACTACAAAGGGAGACTCTGTCTCCAAAAAAAAAAAAAAAAAAAAATCTAGAATCTAATAGACTGACAATGGAAGGCTCTAAAATACTAAAGATCTGTAAAAACTGATCTGCAAAAAGCTCTAGAATTACCACACTATCCTATTAAGGTGGAAAAGTTTCAGGATTTACAATTATCAATATTTATTACTAGAAGTAGAATTGGAAAATAGGGGTAGTAAGAATAGAGGACTTTATAACCTTTATAACCAGTTGAAAATTTTAAGAAAAATGTACTTTTGTAATTTTCTTAATGAAAGATGATTAGAAAGTAAGGACACTCTGAATATACAATCAAGTTCAGTAATAGTATAATGTTTGAATAGTAAGAGTTCAATCATCCATTCAACAATGATCCAGTAATGATTTAAGCACACATTTGTCATCATGAAATGTATTATTTAATGTCCACATTTATAAATGTCTTCCTTAAATATACAGCTCCTGGAAGTTCCTTCAAAACAAAAATTACAGCCGGAAGTGGTAACATGCCTATTATCCCAAACTTTAGGACACAGACTTAGGCAAATATGGAGAGTTCCAGGCCAGCCTGAGTTACATAATAAGTTCAAGGCCCACATGAAATGCATAGTGAGACCGTGCCTCAAAAAAACCAAACACAAATGATACTAAATAAAAGGCAGAAACTAGGTCCTACATTTTCCCATCTGTCATAATTCTTGGCTCCTTCCCACGGTTAGGTTTTACCCTTCACAGGAGTTTTATTTTCAAGTTGATCTGCAAGCAAAGTTAAGTAGTTTCAAATTGCCTTGAAAAGCCTTCCCAAATATTATAAAACAGTGTGTGTACGTGTATATACACGTAAATATATGAATGTCTCTATACAACTCTTATCAACAAGCTTATAAAATATTTCTTGCCTACTTTTTAGTTGATCCTTTCCTAAGACTTGATGAATTCTTGAGTTTCTTCCACTAAAACGTCGACTAAATTATCATCAACCAGCGGCCTAGCCGCCAATCAGACCATTTGGAATCCATTTCTCCGCAGCAGTGGAGAACTCTGCCATCGTTCATTCGTACGTTCTTCCCCTTAAGATTACTCAAGCCGAGGGCGGTATGAGTTGCCTAGGGCTGGTGTTCATCTAGTACCGTGTT
Organism: Petromus typicus; assembly: GCA_004026965.1. Lineage (NCBI taxonomy): Eukaryota > Metazoa > Chordata > Mammalia > Rodentia > Petromuridae > Petromus > Petromus typicus. The sequence continues at coordinate 12,624 of PVIR01020663.1, read as the reverse complement.
CAGTTATTTGTACTATTTACTATTTTCTCACCCCACAGTATGCATAGGTGATTTTGAATATAAGCAATAGCAAAGCAATGCTATAGCACTTGATGAATAAATATCTCCAATAAACTTCCACTAAGTAAATCAAGCAGGCAGAGTAAACACAGATTTAGAAACTGCCTTCATTGCAAGACATTTAACAAACCTGACATTCTGATAGCTGAGAAAATTTTAAGTGAAATATATGAGCACTTCGTTAGTAAAAGCTGAAGTACTGAAGAAACAAATGGATTTAACTTCTCATATCTGATAACCCCTCGGTAGTCTTAACTAGCTGAGAAGCGAATCCATAAAAACAAACACAAGGATGCCCTTGTTTTTCGCTTACTATTCACTACACGTGCCACAGTGAACAAGACAAAGCTCCTTTTAGGATCAAGAGCTTACATGAGATAGACAAATACTGAACTGCTTTAGCAGAGAAGTCCTTAATTGTGCTCTGAAAAGTTCTTAATGCGACCAACATAAGTGAAATAAACAACGAAGTACCTAAAGATAAATGTTAGAGATACAGAACCTGTTATTTTTTAAATGTAGTTGAAAGATATATGATTTAAATTTTGGTAAAGAGAATAGTATACGTGAATTGTTAAAAATATTTGGGGGGGGTAACCAAAGCCTGGCAATAAACAATTTATGGTACTAGATAGTAAAACTTACCACATAGTTACTACAAGGGATATAAGAATAGGAAAAAAAAAAGAAAAAAAGAAAATACATAGATAATCCAGAAAAATTCAACTAATAGAAAATATTAATATGTTGTAAAAGTTGCATTTCACTTTCAAGAATAGGATAGTTTCATTTATAAATTGATCAAAACAAAATAATTGGCTATTTAAATGAAAGACACAAATTTAGGCTGGTGTCCTGTACTGCTGACCAAAATAAAGTCCTAGGATTTTTAAAAACTTAAATACAGTGGGGCCGGGGAGTTAGCTCAGTGGTTCCGGCGCCTGTCTTGCAAGCGCAAGGGCCCAGGTTCAATCCCTGGTAACCATATACCATACTGGGCATGGAGACTCACGCCCAGCAGCAACCAGTACCACATACCACAGTGCCAGGCATGGTCACTCACGCCTGTCATCCCAGCACTCGGGAGGCAGAGGCAGGAGGATTGCTGTGATGTGAGTTTGAGGCTGAGCTCAGGGCCAGCCTGAACTACAAAACGAGACCCTGTCTCAAAAAAAAAAAAGAAAAAAAAAAAAAAAGAAAGAAAGAAAGAATTATTTGTCTCAGCCTTCATCTCCTTTGACAGATAACACGAGTATCACACATGCTCCATTCATATGGCAGCCTCTGATAATTCTGTTTTTTCGAGTTAATAAATCAGAAGCATTCCTATTGCACTCATGATTTTGTTACTGCTTCCATGCTTACCTCAGATTCATTTCCTATCTCCATTTAATAATCTTTTATTTTCTTTACATTTTTTAACCCTGTCTGTGCTCATTGCTGTTGTCTGTTCCTTAGCACTTTAGTGAATCTCTGAAATACTGAAACAGTGTAGAATATTATTATCACAAATTTTGACATAAGTCATAATTTTCATCCTATAGTTTCAAAACAAATTAGTCCACATTATTATCTCTTGTGTGTAACTTATATGAGAATATTGTACAAAATAATTGTTTGATGGTGTTAGTATTTGGCATCTACGGTGTTATCAGTACCGCTAATAAATTTCTGTTTCTTTATTTAACAAATTTCTTTGGAGTATTTGAGGACTGAACCCAGGGTCTTACACATACTAGACAAGTGCTCTACCTCTGAGCTTTATCCCCAGTGCAGTAATTCCAAATGGTCTATCATGTATTCTCTAAAATATCTCTTACGTGAGGTTTACCTGACCAGTCATTTTTTAAAAACTTGAATCAAAATACATTTTAGGAAAAGTAATTTGTTTGCTACCAAATAGAATTCTTTTCTCATTGTCGCATTCCCTTGAATGTTTTGATCTAAAATTATAATCTCACAGTGGTTAGGTGTCTTTTAAGCAAAACATACCACCTCCTGGCAGCAGGAAGCATCACCCCAAACAATGAATTTCAGGTCTCTTGTTTCAGGGTTATTTAGATAATAAGTAGGTACAATAACAGCCATGATTTAGAATGATACTATTCCCGCTGAGTAACTATGGTTTTAACAAGAACAGCTCAAGGTTTACTTGTAACTAACAGGAGACATGGTGTCCTAATGCAGGTCAGAGCTATGGCTGTTTATGTGAACATTATCTCTCTTCAGGTTGATGTTTCAAACAAATTGTTGTTGGTATTGCTTTTTTAAATTGCTGTCTTTTGCCCTGAAGTGTTTACATATAAATCACAGCTTCTTTAGAGTTAAGAGTGACTCCAAATGCAAGAGCACACACTGGTAATGCCACCCAGAATAAATCAAGTAGTGAACAACATGCTTGAATTGAATCTTAAACATTCTTGGGTATAATTGCTGGCAATCAAAATTGTTTTCAGTTTATTTTGTGTATTTTGATTTTTCACTTCCTCTCAGAAGAGTAGGGGAAAATAACTTCTCAAACTGTGATGATAAAGTGACTCAGAATAAGCCCAGTTCTCATCTACGTGTCTTAACAAAGGTGGAAGAAAGCATGAAATTCTCGTAAGGGTCTGGACCACAGAACTACCACTTCCACCCAGAGGGCGTCCTTTAGGGAAAATTCTTCAATGAGACCAAATAGTACAACGTCCAGACTTCAAAGCTGAACACCTGGTGGTTTAACTACTACATTACTATTTTGAAATGAAGTATGGAACAACCAACCCTCTAAGCTGCATTGCTCCTTTGTAAAATATAAATAACTGCCGGGTATGATTCTGATGCTAAGTGAGAGAACATTTATAGTAGTGATTATGATTAGATAAATGGGAAAAACGGAGTTAATGCCCTTTTCTTCTCCTTTTAGTGACATGGGGCATTTCAAGCTATAGCTGGTGGTCCTCTGAGAGTCACAGGAACATTCTGCCCAGATGGGTCTTAGCCTCATGTTTCTCTTGCCTTCGAAACATATAAATTCCCCAGAGACTTGCTCTTGGCTTTGTTATACCTTGGGAGATAAATAAAATTTAACCTGTGGACCCTAAAGAGCTAATGGATTAGTTCTAACAGGCTCACTCTATAACTAAAATGTATAGTGGAAATTTGGGGGTGATCATTGATTTGTGTTTGTTGTCTCAGAGGTGACTCGGTACTTTAGTGTTTGATACTTTAGTACTCAGAAAGTGATCACAATGAGACAATAACATTTCTTGAAGACTAGGTTTCCAAATAAAGATGATTAGAAAAGGGAAAGAGAACTAAAGATTTAGTCAATACTTTCTATGGCTTAAGAACCGTGATAAATGTATTAAAGGTTGATTTACTTAATCCTGACACAGAAAATAAATGGCAAAATTAAGATTTAATGCTATGAAATAATGTTGCTCAAGGCCGTAGTAGGCAAAATTGGTATTTTAACTCGAAGAGGAAAGCCAAATTTGTAAAACCTTCCACTGACGTAAAGCTCAAGCCTATCTCTTGGAAGGCTTTGAAATAGGCCTTCCCAGTCTGTTTAACTATAAACAGCTAAATTCATTGCAGAGCTACCCAAGTTCTCCAGCTTTGGTTATATTTGAGGTTTGGACCCTCAGAATAATTTGTTCACTTGGCCTTAGAAGTTCTCTTGATGTTAAGAAGGATTGTTATACTTGCTTCTCTCTTCTAGGTGGAAATCTGTTCACTATTCTAACCAAAGGAGCTTGTCTTCTGTATGCTGTACTAGCCAACGAAACGTGTAACCTTGTAACCAATAGAACTGCTGAGTTTAACCAATAGGATGATACTAAGTGTAACTCCACCCTAACTTCCAGAACATTATGTAAGGAGGACATAAAAGTCTGGCTTTAGTAGAGTCATATACCAGCGTCTTTGCAGAGAAATCTCAGTCTCGTCCACTGGTGTTAGAATAAAGCTGCACACTTTGCCTCTGAAACTCCTGAGTGTCTCTTCCATTCTCTTGGACTGGCTGTACCGGGCTCTGAGATGTAGGACTGAGCTCCATACACTAGCTGGCATTCTGCTGCTTCAGCCCCAGCTTGTTTGAATATGAAGCCTGCTGTTTTTCTCTTATGATATTTCGGTTCACATATCCTGTGAGAGAAATGAGTAGCTGAAAGAAACCTAACAACGCTGAACAATCAGCTAATAGTCTAGTTTTTATGGCAATCTATTAATTATCTGTAGGACTGAGGATATTAAATTGGTCAAGGAGATAATTTATTACCTTGTCTTATGTAGAGTTTTAATATTAGTGCAGAGAAAAAATCAGAAGAAATGGAAAGATCTCTATCTGCATATGTATTACCAAACCTGAATCAAGAAGATATAAAAATTCTAAATAATCCAATATCAGACAGTGAATTGAAGAAATTATTTTTTAAAACTACCAACAAAGAAAAGCCCAGGTCATTGCTGAATTTTACAAAAGCTTTAAACAAGATCTAATGCCACTGCTCCCCAAACTCTTTAATGAAATTTAAAGGGAAGTGGTACTGACAAATTCATTCCTAGCATCAAGCATTATACTGATACCAAACTCAAAGAAGGATCCAACCAATAAAGACAACTACAGGCCAACCTCTTTAACGTATATAGATGCAAAAATTTTTGTTGAGACCCTGGCATACAGAATGCAGCAAATCATCAGGAGAAGATAATCTACATGACCAAGTAGGATTCACCCCAGGGATGCAGGGATATTTCAACATACATAAATCAAGAAGTATAATATACCACATTAATAGAACCAAGGACAAAAACCATATGATCATCTCAATAGATGTAGAAAAAGTATTTGACAAAGTACAATACCATTTCATGATAAAACCCGAAAGAAAATTGGAATAGAAGGTCCTTATCTCAATATGATAAAGGCCGTCTATGACAAACCAACATCTAACACCATATTAAATGGACAAAAACTTTCAATCTAAAATCAGGAGCAAGACAAGAATGTCCACTGTCATTACTCTTATCCAATATAGTTCTGGAAACATTAACCAGAACAATTAGAAAAGAGAAAGAAATAAAAGGAATAAGGATAGGAAAGAAAAGTTAAATTACCATTATTTGCTGATGACTTGACATTCCACATACAAGACCCCAAAAACTCTTCCAAAAGACTCCTAGAATTAATAACCAAATTCAATAGCATATCAGAGTCGCAAGGCGACACAAGTGATAGCAGCCCTGTACACAAACAACAAATTCACTGAGAGAGAAGTCAGGGAAACCACACCTTTCTCTTGAGAAAATGAAATATTTAGAAATCAATCTAGTGAAAAAAGTGAAAGACCTTTACATCGAAAGCTATCGTCCTCTGAAAAAGGAGATTGAAGAGGTATCAGAAAGTGGAGACATAGCTGTTTTTGGTCAGGCACAACCAATTTCATGAAAATGCCCATACTTTTAAAGCTCTCATGTAGATTTAAAGCAATCCCAATGAAAATAACAATAGCACCCCTCACAGAACAAAAGAAAATATTCCTGAAATTCATATGAAACCAGAAGAGACCGAAAACAGCAAAAGCAATTTGGGGTGTCAGGGATAAGGGAGGGGGCATACAATTCCCAATTTGATGTTATAAAGTACTAGAGATTCACGATGATAAAAATAGCTTGGTACTGGCAAAACCCAAAACAGACATGAGGATGAGCAGAACAGAATGGAAGTTGTAGGGAGAACTCCAACGACACTGGGCTACCTGATCTTTGATGAAGGCCCCGGACACCTTCCCCAGAAGAAAGCTTTTAACCAACAGTGCTGGGAGAACTGGCTTTCCACACGCCAAAGATTAAAACTAGATCCATATCTTCACTATACACTAAACTAAAATACACAGAAATCAAGATCTAAATATTAAACAGAAACAGGATGATAAAACAGTGAAAACTCTCGAAGACATAGGTGTAGGCAAAGACTTTTGAACCTCAACTGCACAGAAATACTATAAAGAATCAACAACTGGGATCACATCAGGTTAAAAAGATTTGGCCCAGCAAATGACTTTTCACTACCACAAGAGTGAAAAGACCACCTACAGAATGGGAAAATTGTTTTTTCTACCAGACATTCTTCAAAGGACTAAAATGTAGGATATATAAAGAACTTTTTAAATCAGCAAATTTAAAGACCTAATCCAAAAATGGGTAGCTGAAATGAATAGAAACTTCTCAGATGAAGAAGTAAAATCCACAAATAGATTTATGAGAAAGCGTTGAACATCACTGGTCATTTAAGAAACGCAAATTAAAACAACACTTCCATCTCATTTCTGAAAGAACAGCAACCATCAAGAAGTCAGTAACAAATGCTGGGACCAAGGATTTAGTCAGTGGTGCTATGCCTGCCTCACAAGCATGAGGTCCTGAGTTCAATCCTTTGTACCAAACAAAAAACCCAAATAAAAATAGCAAATACTGGTGAGGCTGTGAGGGAAAAAGAACCTCTTCCATTTTCTCAATAGGTGTATAAATTGGTACAACCACTATGGAAATCAATATGGAGAGTTCTCAAAAAACTAAAACTAGAGATTCCATTGGACCCAGGTGTGCCCTTTCTAGGTATCTTCCCAAAAGATTTAAAAGCAGCATATTAGAATGATATTAGCATACCTGTCTTTATAGAAACACAATTTGTAATATCTAAACTTGGAAACAGTCTGTGTGTCCATCGACAGATAAATTGGTAAATAAAATGTATTTATATACAGTGGTTACTATTCTGCTATAAAGAATAAACTTGATTCATTTCCTTTTTGCTATTGTAAATAGTGTTGCTTGAATAGTCATGTGCATGATTTTGTTTAAATACCTGCTGTCTGTTACTATGAAAAATACCTGAGGCAATTAATGTAAAAGGAAGAAAGGCTTATTTTGGCTTGTAGTTTCAGAAATTTCAGTTCTTGATCACGTGGCCTCATAGCTCTGGGCCTATGGTAGCATGGTACATCGTGGCAGGAATGTGTGGCAGATGAGATTTGTTCACTGAATGGTGGCTGGAAAACAAAGAAGAATCTGGGATCCAAATATATACTCTTCAAGGGTGTGTCCTTGTGATCTAACACTCTTTTCCCAGGCCTTATCTCTTAAAAGTCTCAATATTTCTCCATAGTGCCACAGACTGATGACCGAACTCCTAATGCATAGAATTTGGGGACGTGCATTCAAACTATGGCATCTTTTCTAATTCTTTTGAATGTATACTTCAGTGCAGAATTGCTCAGTCATATGGCAATAATGTGTTTAGCTTATTAAGAAACTGTCACACTGTAATAGTAGCTGCCTCATTTTACTTTCCTGCTCGTACTGCACAGAATTCCTATTAACACTTAATATTTTCGATTTTCTTTCTTTTTTCTCCCTCCCTCCCTTTCTTGCATCTTTTCTTTTCAAAGTTATGCTAGTATATGTGACATGATATTTTATTATGATTTAAATTTGTATTTCCCGACAGTTAATGATGTTGACTCTTTTCATGTGTTATTGTCTATTTATGTATCTTTAGAGAAAGGTCTACTGGAGCCCTTTGCTCATTTTGTTTGTTTCTTTTATTTTTATCTTTTTTTCTGTTGAGTTCAAAGATTGCCTCAGCTATTCTGGATAGTTGACCCTTATCAGTTATATAATTTGCAAATATTTTCTTCCATTCATTGTTTTTCCCACTTTTCCATTTTACTATATGCTTTGGTATACAAAATTTTGAAGTTCAACTTATTTTTTAATTTGTTGAACGTGCTTTTCCTGTCATTTTTTATAATCTATTGCCAAAGAAATGCTCCAAGAAGAATTAATTCCTGTTTTAAAATAACAGCTTTGTAATTTTAGCTACTTTTTTTTGAGACAAGGTATCCAATTTCATTCATTGTGAGATTGCCTCCCTTTTATGAACAGAACATTAGTAAGGCCCTTCCCTATTGGACACGCTGGAGACCTCCCAGAGCTTCTCTAGGTGGGTTGATGTAGAAGAGAAAGACCTGGTGGTATCAGACAGAATCAGGTCAGTGGGGCAGTCTCCCTTCATTATACTTCGTTCAGTAAATATTTATAACAGGCTTTGCAGACTCTGCCTTTAATGACTTTATAACAGTAAAATGTTAGATGAACAATGCACTATAAAGAATTATAATTTGGTAGGTTTTGGAATAGATATTCATGAAATTCATTGTTTATAATATTTTTGAATAAAAGTTTCACTGTTTCTATCTAGGCAAGTAATGTCAATAGCCCTTGTCAATGTTTTAAAAACTGAAACTGAGCTCTTTAAATACTGTTACATATTCCCCTAAATAAATTCTATATTTCTCTATTGCCCTTTTGAAAATAGTAAAATTAGCAGGAAGAGAGTCTTTGCCAGAATTTATTCAGGTTCCCTCCTGCTATCCTTTCTTCTCTTTCCTCCAATCAACCCTTGCTAACATTTTGTTCTCAGAGAGATGTAAATAAGATTTTCACTGTGGAAGAAATAACAGGTTTACTTCGATAAAAATTGATAAGAAGCCAAATACTATACATAGTGTTTCTCCAGCCTCCAAAATTAAAAATTTTAAGTAGCTTATGCTAGGCAGCCAATACATTGACTTTCCCTTAACACCTTATAGTCAGATGTCTGGTAGAGAAAATTCATTTTTACTTTATTGTGTTTGTCATTTTTTGGGGGGGGTTCTACTGGGAATTGAACTCAGGCCTCATGCATGTTAGGCAAGTTTTTTACCATTGAACTACATTTCCAGCTTTTATTCTTTTTAAAACACATGTTTGTTAAACATTCTCATTAGCTAAATTTTAGAGGGCTACAAAGATGTATGAAAGACTAGCTTCAATGAGAGAATGCTAACACCCTCTCTTCTTCATATATCTGACTCCAGCAAGGTGGCTCTTTCTTGAGATTTACTGTCCTAGAGGGAATCCCCCTAACCCACCCACCCATAGAGTTGAGAAAAGAACTATACAGGATATGCCTTAACAACTACCTACTTGTCAGCAGCAATTCGACATAATTTTGAGGGCAAATCATCTTATAATTAAATTATGATTAAACCTAGCTTTACTGCCTACAAGCTGGCTGTGGCATGTCAAGACAATTCCATTTTTTGTCTCCAGTCATGGCTAAGACTTCAATAGCCCAAAGATGCTAATGCAGGGCAGAACTGCACCGGCTGAAGACATCTTGGGGATAGACAAATTCCTAATCAACAGAAGTTCCTACTTGTCCTAGGATGTGCCAAATCCTTGGCCCTCTGAGTGCCCTCGTACATTTGTTACTCCCAATGTACTGAATAAAGGTGTGGAAAGCTTCAGTTTTTCCTCTCTGCTGCCCAGAGCAGCATTGATTAGCTGCAAAACTCAGCTTCTTCTCTATGTCTCCTTTTTCTATCTTTTCTGTGTAATTAATTTGTTTGCCTTGTGCTGCCACGACTCACAGGAAACTAGAACTTAACTGCAGAGGTTCTAGTAACCTCCCCTTTCCATGTTCCCTATACCTGCTGAAGAGACAGAAGAGGGAGTATTTTATTCTCAAATTTTTGTTTAGCAGGGGTTATCTTTTTTTTTTTGGAGACAGGGTCTCACTTTGTGGTTCAGGCTGGCCCTGAGCTCAGCCTCAAATTTACATCACAGCAATCCTCCTGCCTCTGCCTCCCGAGTTGCTGGGATTACAGGCGTGAGCCACCATGCCTGCCACTGTGGTATGTGGTGCTGGTTGCTGCTGGATGTGAGTCTCCACCCCCAGTATTGTATGTGGTTACCGGGGAATCGAACCCGGGCCCTTGTGCTTGCAAGACAGGCGCCGGAACCACTGAGCTAACTCCCTGGCCCTCATTTTGCATTCTTACACTCCTGGTTTAGCAGGTAACCACTGTAAGCTTACCTAGTAAACCATGTATATTTATATATATTCCTTTCTTCTAGTTAACCTTAAATGGACATGCCACTCCTTCTGTTTTTCTGTACCCAATGCCCCACTCTGTCTCAAGGCACAATGTCCAGATTGTATGGACATTCAATCTGTAAATCTTTCTGTAGGCATTTGGATTATTTTTAGATTTTGTTCACATGAATAGAAGGTCCTATAACATTTATATGCATTTCACAAGTATGGACATATGATTTTCTTTTTCTTACATAAACATCTAGTAATGCAATAACTGGATTACACTAGAGTAGGCTCAACTTTTAAAGAAACTATTCAATATTTTTCCAGAATTATTGTACTACTTTTATATTCCATCCATCAGCAATCTATGAAGGTTCCATCCTCCCTTGTCTTTGCTAATGCTTGGTAGCAGCCGAACAGTAACTACAGTGAGTCCCTCAACGTATGAATTTGATTGGCTCTTGAGGACTGTTTGTAATTCAAGTTGGTTGTAAGTCAGTACAGCTGAGATATGGATCTTTATCTGGGCATACACCGTAGATAACAAGAGGCAGATGAATTTTTCCATTAATCTAACTAACCTAAGTTGTTTGTATGCCAGGCTGGTCATAACTTGAGGGTTCACTGTATTATAATAGATGTACAGTAGTGTGAGCATTTCAGTTACTCTTTTTAATTTTCAGCCATCCTAATAGGTGTTTAGTGCCATCTTATTGTGGCTTTAACTGCCACTTTCCTACTAACTACTGATGTTGAGCATCTTTTCATGTACATTATTTTGAAGAGGGAGATGTTTAAATTCTTCACCCATTTTGATTTAGTCATCTGTTTTCCTATTATTGATTTTTGAGTTTTTCATATATTCTAGAATTAGGATCTTCATCGATGTATCATTTTTATTCCTTCTAAATATCCTAATACTTCATTGTTTTTGTCAAGTTTGGTATTAGGGAGGAGGCCAGATATGGAGGCCTTTAGCCATGAGAATGATTGGAATGATGTGTAGGATGGAAAGTTACTGAAGGATTCTGGACAGAAAAGGGACGTTATCTGACCGATATTTTTAGATATACCACTCTAGCGTGTGAAAGGTAGAGTACATAGGTGAAAGAGAAGGAACAAGGAGATTTTTTAATAAAGATACATTCCATAGCACAGAAAAGTGTTAACCCAACTCTATTCATCTTGCATTCTATTGATAATCACTACATAATAAATATTCTCAAAATTTAGTGGCTTAAAATAATAGCAAATATTTTGTTCCCAAATCTGTCACATTGGCATTTCTTTTGATATGAGATCTGTTTAAATTTCAGCTCCTCTCTGTTGCACTTGGCATCAACTTAGAGAGCTGGACTCACCTGTAGATAACCTACATCTGGCCATCTGGCAGCACCCGCTTTTTGGTTGGGTCCTCGGCTGGGGTGTGGTTACAATGCTTAATCACACGTGACCATTGCATGTGGCTCCATGGCCTCCTCACAGCATGGTGGCACTGTTCTTGACAGTATTTCAAGGGTGGCTGGGTTCCAGTAGTGAGCAGGTGGAAGCAGCGTCAGCTTTTCTCACCCAGACTCGGAAGATGTGCGGCATACTTTCTACTGTCTTCTTCTCATGAAAACTTAGTTTGTAAGTTTGGTTCCTATGTGAGAGGAGCATTAGTCACCACTTTTGATAAGAACATCGAATCCATCTATGAGGCAAACTGACTTTGCAGATTGGCTGGTTTCAGTTGCATCATCAGGCCTAGAAGAGGCAAACTTTCTTTGCCTGGCTTCAGGAGCTCATAGAAGTTTTGAAGAATAGTATGTACAAAAAGAGAGATTTTATAAAGACAGCAGCAATGGAACTTGATAATTTATTTCTCCAGAAAATACCTGAATTCTTGCCATATTTTGGAACCCAAAACTAAAGTCTTTGAGGAGTTTATAGGTTAGTAAAATAAAGATAAATTCTAAAGTCTTCACTGATAGGTCCCATATCTCATCTCACGTCTCCTTGATGCTTAGTGCTACTTTTGCAACATAACAGATAATGAAAGTTGTGTATTCTGAATGTTCTACTGTGGTGTGATATATTATATATATTAATATATATAACATATATTAACATATATGAATGTGTTAAGGAAGCAGAGGAAGGAGAATCATACCATAAAGGGCTCATGAATGGCTTTACAGAATAAATAAATTAGTTCTTGACCAGTTGGTAGTTTGAAGTTAGGGACATCAGAAATGTCATGTGCAAAGAATTGAAAAATGAATTATCATGACTGATTAGGGCACTAGTATGTTCAGGTGACAGGTAAACTGTATTCTTGACAATAAATATTGCTAAGTAAACTAATGATGAAAGAGTGTTGGATGATCAGCTTAGAATAAAGTTTTTGTTGGATCTTAAAGTTTATTTCATGTTAAGAATGTTCAAACACATCCTGCATTCAATATTGAGCTATGTGATGTTTTTATACAGAGAAATGTTATAATTAGATGTTCTTTTAAAAGAAAGAACGTTTTCAAGAACAAAAATTCCTTGAAGTAGATAAAGATTGAATACTTCAAGACCATAGGATTTGGAAGTTACTATAAGAAACCTCAAAAATGAGAGGGCCGGGGATTTAGCTCAGTGGTTCCTGCTCCTGCCTTGCAAGCGCA